>WNWK01020401.1:0-35902 GCA_009830355.1 Cherax destructor | reverse complement strand
AATTTATATAACCCGTTATATTAGACCCATTAAATTTCTCTTATGTACCATTAACTTAAGTCGAGAAAAGATTAATCTTATCAGTTCAAAGTTATAATGTGTTTGCTATTGTATAGATTCACCCAGTTCCACCTGTCTGTTCAGCCTTAAGTCGTATAGTATGCCAGGACGTCATACGATAACATGGCCGACTGTCGTATCAGTATCATATGTACACTTGTGTAGTGTACCAGCATCCAGCATTCATCCCTTATAGCTGGTCCCTTTTCGTGTGACGTCACGTCCCGCTGACGACAGAGGCTCTGCGCATGTGCATAGGCTCACGTAGGCACCACGCTCACTGCGTTACACCTACGAGCGAGACAGACGGTGTGGCTGGACTCTCCTTCCCTTACTGTAAATATACCGTAACCATCCAACAAGGAGTATCTTTGACCTCCTATATATCTCTCTCATAACTAATAATAATAATCGTAATAATAAGAATAACTAATAATAAAAATAGTAATAATAATAATAATAATAATAATAATAATAATACCTAATAAGAATAATATAATAATACGAATAACTAATAATAACAATAATAATAATGATAAATCTTTACACAGTTGGTCAGGTGATGATTGGTGCCTTACACAGCCGCGAGGTGAAGTCAATAGTACGTTATTGCATAAATACTCTTGTAGAACACGCAATACGTGTGTGTGTGTGTGTGTGTGTGTGTGTGTGTGTGTGTGTGTGTGTGTGTGTGTGTGTGCGTGTGTGTGTGTGTGTGTGCGTGTGTGCGTGTGTGCGTGTGTGCGTAGTAGACAGTGTCAAGAATACACACACCCTAGGAGGAAATCTCAGCTCGTGACACGTGAGGAGGGTAGGTTGAAGGAGGCAGCACACGTAGGCCACCTTCATTCGACCTTACGACAGTGTAGAGCTGAAAACAAGACGATTTTATGTTTGCTAAGCCATTCGCTTATATTCTTCTATGCCAAGAGGGAAACACTGTTATAGTAGAGACTTAAGGTCTTTTTCGAGGTGTGTCTGCCAGGAAGAGTGGTCACTGTCGTCGTCTAAGTTTCTCATCCGAATTGTGGGTTGTGATAAAAAAAAAGGGAAATAATATGGATGACTCAGTCACTGGCAGGACGCCACTTCATATCACATCCAGAAGACAAGTAAACCATCACAAAAAAAAAAAATCTTAATAAACTTTCAGGTTTAGGTACTGTTAAGTGTTCTAAATCACCTGCTACTTATAAAAAGTGTAATACATTACCTGCTAAGAATAAATTACACCTGCTCTGTATCACTGAGAAAAATGTGACACCTACGTATTACTGGGGAAGAACCTTTGACACCTACGTATCACTGTGAAGAATCTTTGACACCTACGCATCACTGTGAAGAATCTTTGACACCTACGCATCACTGTGAAGAATATTTGACACCTACGTATTACTGGGGAAGAACCTTTGACACATTCGTATCACTGTGAAGAATCTTTGACACCTACGTATCACTGTGAAGAATCTTTGACACCTACGTGTCACTTTGAAGAACCTTTGACACCTACGTATCTCTGGAAAGACTTGTCTTGGGACATGAACACAAACATTTCGTAAGTGTTAATTAAACTTCAACGTAAGTTCCAACGAGACGCAGGCACGAAACTTCCTCGTAACTCACACTAAACAAATACACACACACTGTCTCTGAGGAGCATCTGATGTAAACAAATAGACACCGCGTTTCTGAACAACACATAAAGAAAACAAAAACACCTCACACTAAACACACACCGTGTCTGAATATCACCTCACACCAGATATAAAAACACCACATCCACCACTACTAAACATACATCACTACACTAAACAATTACATATCATCACACTAAACAGTTGCACACCACCGCACTAAACAAATACACACCGTGTCTCAGAACACCATCAGACCCGAGTCGACAGTAGCTAAATGAAACCCGACGTTCTCCCCGACCTTCCACTCTCCAGGTCTTCTCTCCGAGGCATAAAGCGCCTCGGTATTCAATATACTCAACGCAGCATTTGAAATATCCGCCGGCATAACCATCTAATGGGTGTTTTCAAAAGTTTACGGGGTAATGGAGCAATGAGCCGACCAGTTTGTGGTCGGATTTGGCCTCTGTATCCAATATCTATACTAAAGATTTATACTAAAATGTGCGGAGACAAAGCGTGGTGCTGTTGTGGCGGCCGGCGCGGTGCTGGGGCAAGCTTTTAAGCAGGAGAATTTACGGGCTAAACTGTGATCTTTTTGTGCGTGCCGAGCGTTGGAGATGGTGGTGCGGTGGTGATATTAGTGGTGGCGAGGGAAGGTATCAGTTGGTGTTGATAGAGGGGAAAGGTAGCGGTGGTGGTGGTAAGAGAGGGGTAGGAGTGTGATAGTGGCAGTATTCGTAGCGGTTGTAATGTGATGGTGGTGGTAGTGATGGTAGAGGCGGTTGTGGTTAGGTGAGTGATGGTGGTGGTGGTGAAAGTGGGAGTGAACGTGGTGGTGGTGGTGATTGTGGGTGTGGTGGTGATTTAGGTGGTGGTGGTGCGGTATGAAAAATATTTCGAGATTCAAATTCGTCGGGAAAGCCTCGTTAATGTAATTAATATGAGACGACGATGGAAGGTTTCTTCAGTGAGGGGATCCAGGAAGAAAGGTTTCATCAGTGAGGGTACCGGCAACTACAGATAACAATTCAGTTCTTCTTCTTCTTCTTCTTCTTCTTCTTCTTCTTCTTCTTCTTCTTCTTCTTCTTCTTCTTCTTCTTCTTCTTCTTCTTCTTCTTCTTCTTCTTCTTCTTCTTCTTCTTCGTCTCCTTACTTTCATGTGTAGAGAGATTCCTTTTCTTACGACTGAAAATTTTGATACAGCATTTCAAGATCCACAGAATCATTGACGCTCAGACAGAAGCCATTGATGAAATATCCATTGAGTTTAAGCCACAAGTGCGATATCTCCATCGTGTCATCCGCTCTCCTGTTGACTGGAACACCACCTTCCGTACCATCCTCTATCCTGTTGACTGGAACACCATCTTCCGTACCATCCTTTATCCTGTTGACTGGAACACCATCTTTACCATCCTCTATCCTGTTGACTGGAACACCATCTTACGTACCATCCTTTATCCTGTTGACTGGAACCCCATCTTCCGTACCATCCTTTATCCTGTTGACTGGAACACCATCTTCCGTACCATCCTCTATCCTGTTGACTGGAACACCATCTTCCGTACCATCCTCTATCCTGTTGACTGGAACCCCATCTTCCGTACCATCCTCTATCCTGTTGACTGGAACCCCATCTTCCGTACCATCCTTTATCCTGTTGACTGGAACACCATCTTCCGTACCATCCTTTATCCTGTTGACTGGAACACCATCTTCCGTACCATCCTCTATCCTGTTGACTGGAACACCATCTTCCGTACCATCCTCTATCCTGTTGACTGGAACACCATCTTCCGTACCATCCTCTATCCTGTTGACTGGAACACCATATTCCGTACCATCCTCTATCCTGTTGACTGGAACACCATATTCCGTACCATCCTCTATTCTGTTGACTGGAACACCATCTTCCGTACCATCCTCTATTCTGTTGACTGGAACCCCATCTTCCGTACCATCCTCTATCCTGTTGACTGGAACACCATCTTCCGTACCATCCTCTATCCTGTTGACTGGAACACCATCTTCCGTACCATCCTCTATCCTGTTGACTGGAACACCATATTCCGTACCATCCTCTATCCTGTTGACTGGAACACCATATTCCGTATCATCCTCTATCCTGTTGACTGGAACACCATCTTCCGTACCATCCTCTATCCTGTTGACTGGAACACCATCTTCCGTACCATCCTCTATCCTGTTGACTGGAACACCATCTTCCGTACCATCCTTTATCCTGTTGACTGGAACACTATCTTCCGTACCATCCTCTATCCTGTTGACTGGAACACCATCTTCCGTACCATCCTCTATTCTGTTGACTGGAATACCATCTTCCGTACCATCCTCTATTCTGTTGACTGGAACACCATATTCCGTACCATCCTCTATTCTGTTGACTGGAACACCATATTCCGTACCATCCTCTATTCTGTTGACTGGAACACCATCTTCCGTACCATCCTCTATTCTGTTGACTGGAACACCATCTTCCGTACCATCCTCTATCCTGTTGACTGGAACACCATCTTCCGTACCATCCTCTATCCTGTTGACTGGAACCCCATCTTCCTACCATCCTTTATCCTGTTGACTGGAACACCATCTTCCGTACCATCCTTTATCCTGTTGACTGGAACACCATCTTCCGTACCATCCTCTATTCTGTTGACTGGAACACCATATTCCGTACCATCCTCTATCCTGTTGACTGGAACACCATCTTCCGTACCATCCTCTATCATGTTGACTGGAACAGCAACCTTAGTTTCACCCTCTCTCTTATTGACTGGAAGATCATCATGGAAACTGTCTCTCTGCCATCGTTTGACTCTTACGATTTCAGGAATCTTTAACAATTGCGAAACATCATAGCAGGAAACATTTTTGTTATTAAATCTAAGGTTCAGTCCTGGATGTTGTGGTTTTCACTTCCTCGTCAGAAATTTTATGGGACATAGAATTATAAACTTAGTACAGAAGCGTTCAAACTTTATCGTTAGTGTGCCACATGACTAGGAACCCCTACGTGTATGGGGCTGGAGGATTTTTTATAACAACGGTGAAGTATTGCCTGTTAATTACTTATGAACGAGGATTTTCTATTTGTGATAATAAGTAGGAGTCGGTTAAGTCCTACTTACCTAGTTCATATGTAGTACAGTAGTAGCTAATTAAGTTAAAAATATAAACTTTTGCTGATATTCTCAGGCGAAACTCACTTCTCCGTCCAAATGAGTCGCATTCTGCCCTTGGGTGTCATGTTGGACGACATCCCTGTGATTCCTCACTGCTGTAGTTGTTGCCCCTACCACCACAATGGTCGTTCCTCACGGCCAATACAGCACCCTGATCCATCCTTGTCATCAAGACAACACTTTCCACATCATCCCCACCTCCATTTTCTACACACTTTCCCAAGAACCCCAATGGAAATAAGTCACTGTCTGATTTTTTGGGTTACCCTAGGAAATTTGCACATATATTAAACTATGTATAATAATTGTACTTATGTGTACATGTACCTAAATAAACTTACTTAACCCTGACACATGCTTCCACTCCTCGCCCCTTCCTTTCCATCCTGTGTGTGGGAATATAACAGGGAAACAGGTTATTATCCGACTGGGTAACTATCATGTAAAACAGGGTACCGGCAAAATTCTGGTCTCCAGTTTTGCTAAATAAGGTAAATCCTAATAGTGAGCGCCTCTAGAGGTCTTTATCTCCGATTATTCACAATTCGTCGTAAAAAGAGCATAAACGACATTAATCACTTCATTATTTATAAAATAAAATACAAATCTGCAGAAGATATCGCCAGGGTGGGAGAGAAGTGTGCGTGGCTTTTTGAGAGCTTCTTCAGTTCACACACTGAATGACCGGGATCGCTCCCAGACACGCCTGAGACGTTGGGCATGCTGTATTATACCAGCTGTTCACCTTGCAATAAGTAGTAATGGGTATCGGTCGACTACAGTGGGTCGCATCCTGGGGCAGAGGATTAAAGGACCCAATGGAAATATGACCAACAGTCCTCGATGACGTGCTTACCTTATCCGAACAAAATCTTATCTAACGTTAAGTACAGATAAAGAAAGAGAAGGTGAGAGTACTTAATTGTTTACATATGGGAGATGATATACGAGACCTCAAGAGAAATACCAATAAATAATAAGAGTGGAAATAATATAGCATTATTGGTGTAATAAAGTTTTCACAGGTCGTTTTAAAATAATCTATGAAAATTATGGTCTTAAAAATGAAGGTTTTTGACGCTGATTTATCAGACGCCTTTAAATATGGGGAATGCAACTACGAACGTGTAGTACACTTAGAGAACAGCTGTTCTAGAAATATGTAAGTGAATCTCTCTGACCCAGGTCAAGCTTTGCTTGTATCCAGGCTGTGTGCTGCGTCTTGTCTCCACCTTCCATCTCCATCTCTCTCTCTCTCTCTCTCTCTCTCTCTCTCTCTCTCTCTCTCATCTATCTATCTATCTATCTATCTATCTATCTATCTATCTATCTATCTATCTCTTTTACACTGGGTTCTACAAAATTAGGTTTAGGGTTCATAACTTTATTTACAAGCTAAGAGTTGTTACCTACATCATATACATTACATCAGCTCTCTCTCTCTCTCTCTCTCTGTCTCTGTCTGTCTGTCTGTCTCTCTCTCTCTCTCTCAATCTCTCCCTACCCATCCCACACCCCCGTGTACTGTAAGGAGCAACGTGGGATCACTGGGTGGACTCCTCAACACCCATCTGCTTCAACAAACACCACTGGGCTTCTCAAACAAGCCAGCCACTTCATTCTACATCACATCCCTTTCACTCTCCAAGTAAAAAAAAGTTTCGAGTGTTTGGGGAGTCTAAAGACTTTGAAACTTTACCTCAATTCTTTCCTCTATCAAATCCTTGACGCTCTTAACTCGAAAACATCTAAACAGCAAGGTTAAAATTATTATTTTCAGTATTATTTTAACGCACATCTAAGGTGATGATGGATCCTCAGTAGGAAGGTGGCAGGGCAGGTCTTATTATTTTTAAAATTGCAACCCCTTTCAATCTATAAAAATAAACCAATAAAAATCACACACACACACACACACACACACACACACACACACACACTCACACAGTGCAGAGGCGGGGCCAGGAGCTGAGTCTCGACCCCTGCAACCACAATTAGGTGAGTACACACACGCATATATTCTCGCTTCAACTTGCCGCCCCTATTCTCGCCAAACACAGGTGTATTTGTGGCAGTGAAGCAGCAGACCGATTCGGGTACCATGGTCTTGTGTGTCGTAAATCCGAGGGAAAGATTGCAAGACATGAAGAGGTTAATAACATTATCAAGAGAAGCCTCACAACAGCCGGATGCCCAGCAGTAAGGGAGCCACCTCAACTATGCAGATCTGATGGCAGCCAAAAGCGTCCAGATGGTATCACCCTTCAAGCCTGGACAGACGGCAAGCAGGTGGTGTGGGACTACACGTGTGCATCTACCTTGGCTGATACCTATCTCCAATACACCAGGGAGGAAGGAGGGGCAGCTGCCACCTTCAGGAAGTCCCAGAAGTCGAGAAAATATGGATTACTTGCCCATCATTATATGTTTGTTCCCATAGGCTCAGAGACCCTTGGCTCATGGGGAAAGAGTGCATCTAAGTTCCTCAAGGAGCTGGGCAAAAGACTCAACAGGGTAATTAGGGATCCCAGGGCAGCTAGTTTTCTGTTCCAGCGACTCAGCGCTGCTGTTCAGAGGGGTAATGCATGCTGTATTCTGGGCACGCGCCCCAGCTTGGAGGAGCTGGATGAGATTTTCGCATTATAATCAGTGACAAACATGTAACAATATGTACTAGACATGTATCTCTCACACCTCGTGTACTGTATATGCCATCTTTATATCAACAATGTATTTCTTAAATCTTTTGTACCATTTTATATAATAAAATATACCTATTGGTAAAAAAAATAAATAAAAGATTGGGTGGTAGGGGAAGTGGAACATTCAAATGGCTTCAGGAAGAAATCCAAATATTCTTCCTTGAAGCCTTTTTATCCACTTCTCCGAGGCTATGAGTCCCACAATTTGTACCAGAGGTGGACCCCATCTTATATATATATATATATATATATATATATATATATATATATATATATATATATATATATATATATATATAAAATGTCGTGTCGAATAGGTAAAATTCGTCAATTAGCAAGAACTAATTAAAAATTATTTTTTTCTAAAATTTTCTCTTATACCTTTAAAGATATATTTTTTTCAATTATGTTAATGTAAAAATTATAATTTTGTACTAGAAGATCCTTAGAAAACTTACCTAACCTTAATGTAACAAGCGCAATAATTTAGCCTAATCCAACTAAATATATTTTAGATAAGTTTTCAATAATTTAATAAACAAACACAATGAAATAATTTTTTTTCCTTAGGCTCAGAATGATTTTTGAGAAATTATTGCATACACAAATTTTCGCTTGTCTTGTTCGGCAAAAAGAGCGTTGCTATTTAAACCAAAATCCCAAGTTTTACTTATTCGGGACGACATACATACATATATATTTACATCAGTATCCCAGATTATAGATTATAATTTTACTACACCACTGGTACAATAAGAGAAAACACAGTAAGTATCCGGGGCCCAAGACTGTTCAACAGCCTCCCACCAGCCATAAGGGGAATTACCAATAGACCTCTGGTTGTCTTCAAGAGGAAGCTGGACAGATACCTAAAGTCAGTGCCAGATCAACCGGGCTGTGGTTCGTACGTTGGACTATGTGCGGCCAGCAGTAACAGCCTCGTTGATCAGGCCCTGATCCACCAGGAGGCCTGGTCATGGACCGCGCCGCGGGGGCGTTGATCCTCGGAATGCCCTCCAGGTAGAGTCGGGGATTATTTTCTCTCCATTGTTCATCGCTATTTTCCCACTCCAAGGAAATATTATGGGGTAAAACAGGATAATGAAATTCGGGGATCTATCTGAAGCCGAAGACTCACTTGGGTGTCATATATCCTTCCACTACAACCTAGTCCCATTCACTTCTACAACCATCCAACCTTCCCCATTCTCTCTCTCTCTCTCTCTCTCTCTCTCTCTCTCTCTCTCTCTCTCTCTCTCTCTCTCTCTCTCTCTCTCTTCTCTTCTCTCTCTCTCTCTCTCTCTCTCCCTCCTCTCTCTCCCTCTCCTCTCTCCCTCCCCTCTCTCCCTCTCTCCCTCCCTCCCCGCCTCCCAGATAATAAATTACCTTCCGCGGCTTATCACTTTCCCTTGCCATTATAATTCTTTGCTCCACACACGTTACTCAAGGGTTTTGTCAGTGGAAATTTGTGGAGGAACGGATGCTCTCCAGCACACGAGTATCTCCAGCACACGAGTATCTCCAGCACACGAGTATCTCCAGCACACGAGTATCACCATCACACAAGTAGAGAATATCTCCAACACACTAGAAATGAATATCACCAATATTCTACTAAAGAACCACCTAGGTTCTTTCAGGAGTTATCACCATGACTCTATAAGGAATCAGTACTAATGATTCTACTAAGAAACTCATACGATTATTCTGTTCTCGATTATCATCAAAGTTCCACTAAAGTTTTCTCACCTTGACTAATTATCCCCACAATTTTATTAAGGATTATCGGTAAAACTCAAGTGAAGATTATCATGAAAGAATCTTGAGTCCCTCTTCTGTGTTCAGGCCAAGAAGTAAGTTTATACGGGAAAGAAGAAAAAAGTCTCACCAAGCCAAGATGGAGGTGAGGAGAGACAATAAGGGATTAGATTTTATATTTTAGCTTCGAAGTGGCTAGTTTACTGTGCCCTTCATATCCATTGTGTGAAGGGTAGCGGCTAGTTTATTGTACACCTCATTTCCATCTCATGGACGGTAGCGAAGAAGCATAGAGATACACAACAGACCTGGAAATAATGCTCTGAAACAGTTAGCGAGAGTTCATTTAGGCCTATATTAATATATTTTATCTGTTACAAGTATCTTCCCCATCAATTTTGATGGGGATCAGTGGAGAACTCATTCCGTTCTTTTTAACCTAACTTTACTGTTTACAAAATGATTTGAAGATATTGAAAGAACTGCTAGCTTATTTTGCTGGGGTTCACACACACACACATACACCTAGCGAAGAGGTGGAGCCAGGAGATATGACCCGACCTCTGCAACCACATATAGATGAGTAAACACACACACACACATACACACCACCAACCAAATAACTGCTGAAGCATACGGGCGCCTAGCAAACCTAAGAACAGCATTTCGACATCTTAATAAGGAATCGTTCAGAACCCTGTACACTG
Source organism: Cherax destructor (assembly GCA_009830355.1). Classification (NCBI taxonomy): domain Eukaryota; kingdom Metazoa; phylum Arthropoda; class Malacostraca; order Decapoda; family Parastacidae; genus Cherax; species Cherax destructor. The sequence continues at coordinate 25,835 of WNWK01020401.1, read as the reverse complement.
TGTACGTTAGGCCCATACTGGAGTATGCAGCACCTGTTTGGAACCCACACATAAAGAAACTAGAGAAAGTGCAAAGGTTTGCAACAAGACTAGTACCGGAGCTAAGGGGTATGTCCTACGAGGAGAGGTTAAGGGAAATCGACCTGACGACACTGGAGGACAGGAGAGATAGGAGAGATGTGATAACGACATATAAAATACTGAGAGGATTTGACAAGGTGGACAGAGACAGAATGTTCCAGAGATGGGACACAGCAACAAGGGAGCACAGTTGGAAGTTGAAGACTCAGATGGATCACAGGGATGTTTGGAAGTACTTCTTCAGTTACAGAGTGGTCAGGAAGTGGAATAGCTTGGGAAGTGATGTAGTGGAGGCAGGATCCATTCATAGCTTCAAGAAGAGGTATGATAAGGCTCATGGCGAAGGGAGAGTGACCCAGTAGCGGCCAGTGAAGAGGCCAGGAGCTATGAATCGACCCCTGCAACTACAACTTGGTGAGTACAACTAGATGAGTACACCAAGCCACCAACATGGTCAGTGTGAGACTGGGGGTCGCTAGGAGATTATGCTAAAGAGCTTAGGTTGATAAGTTAGACACATGTGCAACAATTAAGTATCATTATTCCGACACACCTACACAGTATACTTCTTCAGTCAGTACAGAGGAGGCAGCAGTAGAGATGCAGAGACAATGTAATCAGTAAGTTATTCAAGGCTCTGTGTCATGGAGAATTTCAGTAAGGTGAAAAAATAGGAAATGATGATGAGAAAGCTCGCCAGACATGGCTGAGAGACATGGACTCATGTCACTCCAAGCTTCATGTAGAGGGGGGAGGAAATCTTCGTAATGGGGTCATTCCATGTCAAGTGGACCAATTTTGAAAATCGCCCCACCTGACCATCTCCAATTTCGATAAAATTTTACATGAAGGTTGGCAAGTATATCAAACTAACTTTGGGAAAATTTTATTCCGTGATATGCAATAGTAGTAATGCTATGGCTCTCAGAATGGAGGCACCGACACGCGGCACAGTCAACAGTGTTAAGGTTATTGCTGTGGCAGATCTTAAAGAATAAAAGTTGTGTAAGTGGACATACCTATACAACTTTTGGAGCTGATTTAAAAAATTGCAGTCTTAAAACTTACATGATTTTACTTTTTTCCCAGTATGAAGCCAAAGTAGGCAAAAAAATCGGTCGCGTAAAATTGAATCTTGAATTCAGCTGCCTGTATCTGTTAAGGAAAGCATTATATTAGTATTGATATTATTGTAGCCAGCTACCCAAGTGGACATCTTCACAATCCTAAAATATCAGACTGCAAACGTTTTTAGTTCCTGTGCTAATGGTATCTAAAAATGCCCTCACAGACCTCACGGTGAATTTTAGGCCATTTTTCAAGACCAGTAGAAAATAAAAGCAGTAGAAACAATTTTCATTAGAAACCTTCGTTAGAAAGAGCAGATTATAAGCTACAAGATATCTATTTTTTGGATAGACGATTTACCCTTTAAGGGAGAAAACATGCCTTAAAATAAGGCGATGTTTGGCTTGTGCAACGTTATAATGTAAACCAGGTATTTTTCAGTGGCTGTTGTATAGAACAATAACAGGTAGAACCTCGTGTTCAGGTGTACTTATACAATTTTGGATGGCGATTTCAGAAATTGTTATCTGAATTGATAGGGACCGATATTTATTTTGCAGATTAATTTTAAAGGTGTGACAACTGTGATGGCAGATTTTGACGTTGCTGATTTTCCACAAGACATTATTGTAACATAAACTTTTGTGGAAGTTACTGATTTTATGCAGATTTGTTGCATGTTTCATTTGTTGCATGTTTTCATTTTATGCAGATTTGTTGCATGTTTCTGTTCCACTTCCATGGGGAAGTGGAACAGAATTCTTCCTCCGTTAGCTATGCGTGTCGTAAGAAGCGACTAAATGCAGGTAGCAATGGGCGAGTAACCCCTTCTCCTGTATAAATTACTAAAAACAAGATAAGGAAAAACTTTATAAAATTGGGATGATAAGAAAGAGATGATTGCTAATGTTATGAATGAAAAGAAGTTGGATGTTCTGGCCCTAAGCGAAACAAAGCTGAAGGGGGTAGGCGAGTTTCAGTGGGGAGAAATAAATGTGATTAAGTCAGGAGTACCTGAGAGAGTCAGAGCTAAGAAAGGGGTAGCAATAATGTTGAAGGATCAGTTATGGAGAGAGAAGAGGAAATATAAATGTATAAATTCAAGGATTATGTGGATTAAAATAAGGGTCGGATGTGAAAAGTGGGTCATAATAAGTGTGTATGCACCTGGAGAAGAGATGAGTGTAGATGAGAGAGAGAGATTTTGGGAGATTTTAAGCGAGTGTGTAGGAACTTTTGAGCCAAGTGAGAGAGTAATCGTGGTAGGGGACCTAAATGCTAAAGCAGGAGAAGCGTTTAGAGAAGGTGTGGTAGATAAGTTTGGGGTACCAGGTGTAAATGATAATGGGGAGCATTTGATTGAACTTTGTATAGAAAGGGGTTTGGTTATAGGTAACACATATCTTAAGAAAAAGAGGAAAAATAAGTATACACGATATGTAGGGCGAAGCGACAGTAGTTTGTTGGACTATGTATTTGTAGCTAAAAGATTGTTGGGTAGACTTCAGGATGTACATGTTTATAGAGGGGCCACAGATATATCAGATCACTTTTTAGTTGTAGCTAAAGTGAGAGTAAAAGGTAGATGGGATACAAGGAGAATGGAAACAGCAAGTAAGAGAGAAGTGAAGATTTATAAACTAAAGGAGGAGGCGGTTAGGGCTAGTGAAAGTATAGGAAGTGGGGTAGAAAAGGTATGGGGTAAGTTCAAGAACATAGTGTTAGTGTGTTCAGCAGAAGTTTGTGGTTATAGGAAAGTAGGTGCGGGAAGGAAGAGGATCTATTGGTGGAATGATGATGTAAAAATAGTAGTAAGAGAGAAAAAGTTAGCGTATGAGAGTTTTTTACAAAGTAGAAGTGATGCAAGGAGGGAGGAGTATATGGAGAGAAAAAGAGAGGTTAAGAGAGTGGCGAAGCAATGTAAAAAGAGAGCAAATGAGAGGGTGGGTGAGATGCTATCAACAAATTTTGTTGAATATAAGAAAAAGTTTTGGAGTGAGATTAATAAGTTGAGGAAGCCTAGAGAAAGAATGGATTTGTCAGTTAAAAATAGGAGAGGAGAGTTATTAAATGGAGAGTTAGAGGTATCGGGAAGATGGAGGGAATATTTTGAGGAATTGTTAAATGTTGATGAAGACAGGGAAGCTGTGATTTCGTGTATAGGGCAAGGAGGAATAACATCTTATAGGAGTGAGGAAGAACCAGTTGTGAGTGTGGGGGAAGTTAGTGAGGCAGTGGGTAGAATGAAAGTTGGTAAAGCAGCTGGGATTGATGGGATAAAGATAGAAACATTAGAGGCAAGAGGGGATATAGTTTTGGAGTGGTTAGTGTTTTTATTTAATAAATGTATGGAAGAGGGTAAGGTACCTAGGAATTGGCAAAGAGCATGCATAGTTCCTTTGTATAAAGGCAAAGGGGACAAAAGAGAGTGTAAAAATTATAGGGGAATAAGTCTGTTGAGTATACCTGGTAAAGTATATGGTAGAGTTATTATTGAAAGAATTAAGAGTAAGACAGAAAGCAGGATAGCAGATGAACAAGGGGGCTTTAGGAAAGGTAGGGGGTATGTAGACCAAGTGTTTGCAGTGAAACATATAGGTGAACAATGTTTATATAAGGGTAAAGAGGTATATGTGGCATTTATGGATTTGGAAAAGGCATATGATAGGGTGGATAGTGGGGCAATGTGGCAGATGTTGCAAATGTATGGAATAGGAGATAGGTTATTGAAAGCGGTGAAAAGTTTTTACGAGGATAGTGAGGCTCAGGTTAGAGTATGTAGGCAAGAGGGAGATTATTTCCCAGTAAAAGTAGGCCGTTGACAGGGATGTGTTATGTCACCATTGCTCTTCAATATATTTATAGATGGAGTTTTAAGAGAAGTGAATGCTCGGGTGTTGGCAAGAGGTATGGGGTTAAAAGATAAAGAATCTAACACAAAGTGGGAGTTGTCACACTTGCTCTTTGCTGATGACACTGTGCTTTTGGGGAATTCTGAAGAGAAGTTGCAGAGGTTGGTGGATGAGTTTGGTAGGGTATTTAAAAGAAGGAAATTGAAAGTGAATATAGGAAAGAGTAAGGTGATGATGATAACAAAAAAATTAGATAACAGAAGATTGGATATCAGATTGGAGGGAGAGAATATGGAGGAGGTGAATGTGTTCAGATATTTGGGAGTGGATGTGTCAGCAGATGGGTATATGTAGGATGATGTGAATCATAGAATTAACGAGGGGAAGAAGGTGAGTGGTACATTGAGGATCTTGTGGAGACAGAGAACTTTATCCATGAAAGCAAAGAGGGAAATGTATGAGAGTATAGTTATACCAACACTCTTGTATGGGTGTGAGACATGGGTTGTGAATGTTGCAACAAGGAGAAGGCTGGAGGCAGTGGAGATGTAATGTCTGAGGGCAATGTGTGGTGTGAATACAATGCAGAGAATCCGTAGTTTGGAGATTAGGAGGAGGTGTGGGATTACCAAAACTAATATGCAGATTGCTGAAGAGGGGTTATTGAGATGGTTTGGGCATGTAGAGAGGCTGGAACAAAATAGAATGACTTCGAGAGTGTATAAAACTGTAGTGGAGGGAAGGCGGGGTAGGGGTCGGCCTAGAAAAGGTTGGAGGGAGGGGGTAAAGGAGGTTTTGTGTGCGAGGGGCTTGGACCTCCAGCAAGCGTGCGTGAGCGTGTTAGATAGGAGCGAATGGAGACAAATGGTTTTTAGGACTTGACGTGCTGTTGGAGTGTAAGCAAGGTAACATTTATGAAGGGATTCAGGGAAACCGGCAGACCGGACTTGATTATTGGAGATGGGAAGTATAGTGGCGGCACTCTGAGGGAGAGGTGTTAATGTTGCAGTTTTGTAGCTGTATTGTAAGCATGCCTCTGGCAAGACAGTGATGGAGTGAGTGATGATGAAAGTTTTTCTTTGTCGGGCCACCCTGCCTTGGTGGGAAACGGCCTATGTGTTAATAAAAAAAAATATTTGAATAAAATATTTTAATATACTGTTTTTTTCTACAGTGTAACATTTACTTTTATATTTGACTTGTAATGTTTATGGCCAAATTGTATGTTAGTTTGATGCTTATTTCAAATGAATGAGTGAAAATATTTTTTTTTTGTAGGCAGAAAAAATGGAATCTGCAGAGTTTATCAGGTGTGAAAGTGAAGCAATCCCAGAGCAACGAGATCCAGGTGCCGTTGGACGATCTGACAATTCAACAAAGTTGCGATTCTTTGAATTTCTATGCAAAGAAAATAGGCTTCAAATTTTTCAAGGATTTTGAAGCTGAAGACCAAGAGCTGTTAAGTAAGCGCTCAGGTTTGAAGCTCAGTGAGGAATCGAGAATCTGTTTGCAATACACAAAGCTTTTTTTTTTTTTTTAAATTGTATGAACAGAAGGAAAGTTATTGTTGTAATCCATTTTAAAAGGAAAGTCACAGTATTAAGAAGAGACTTAAATTGATCAACCGCTCACCTGCATGGTGCATGTCATGAAAAAAAGACACTTTTTTGACAACTCTAAGCTTAATTTGCAAAATAAATATAGGTTCCTATCAGTTCAGATAACAATTTCTGAAATCGCCACCGAAAATTGTATGAGGACACCTAAACACGAGGTTCTAGCAACTGAAAAATAACGATATCGGCAATTTTACCTTGGTATGTGTGTTTATATCTTGTTTTCTTATGGTTGTGAGAGCTGAGTGACTTAAGCGGTCAGAGGGCTCCGTAAATATCACAATTACTACTACTACTTCTACTGCTAATACTACTACTACTACTACTACAATAACTACAAGCTAGTTTAGTTTTCTTACTCTTTTAGACTTAATTTCATCCTTTAGTTTAATAAATACTAAAATATTGCTTATCGAAGTTTATTTTAGATCGTCTCCACGACGCAACGTTCCTGTTATTCTTACAAGCTTTAGAAATCTAAACAGAACATTTATACGTATTATGGACTCCAGGATGCTCTCATCAAGAACCTCGTGAGCACCAGACCACTTCTTCTGGTGAGAGTTTCTTGTAAGAGGACTGCCAAGGAGGCTGAGGAGCAGCCGTATAGGTGGTGGAGGTGGGTCCAGGTCTCATCCCGTTATGTTGATGTTTGGGAGGTGTTCACGGGAGAAGAAACAGGCAGAGTGTTGGAAGTGATTGGCAGGAGAAGGCCATTGCTGGAAGAGCTGAAGCCCGGGCCTAAAAGGGTTTGGACAGTTGAGAAGAATTAGTGGGAGAGGAAGATGCTGGAACGGTAAAGTGAGGGAAAAAATAGGAGATGAGAGAAGAGAATGTGAGAGGGAAGAGCTAGGAGTAAGGGAGAGAAGAGGTGAGAGGTGCATTAAAGTGGGTCTTAGCTGGAACACTGAAACCACTGAAGAAGCATACCTTAGTGCTGCTTCTGCGCTGCTCACCCAAGGAAAACACTGCACAAACACATACAAGAAAAACAAGGAACGCTTGCTAGGGACTTAATTGCCTCTCGCAGATAAAGTACTGAAACATTACTAAATATCTTCCAGGAAAACAAAGGCAACATTCTTCAGCACTGCAAGTAACACAAATCAGAGACCACTGAATAACTACAAAAAAAGCTAATTCAATTTTACTCTAGTTACATACATATTCATCTTGCCAAATATTGAAGCTCTCATGTTACCTATTGCTTTTAAAGTAACGTAAATGGAGTAGAAATATTCACGAATCCACCTAAATTAATAGCAAGATGTTAGATGAAAACTGAACTCGTCCCCTTTTATTGTGTTTCACGCTCCTGGCTCCACCAAATATTACTCAGCACCTTGGATCACAAACATGTTTATCCTGGAACACAATTTAAATATCGTATTTCATTTAGATAATTGGTTCAGAGAACCGACAAGTTTGATAAATTAGACACATGTGCAACACTTGAGTATCTTTATTATGGAAACGTTTCGCCCCACAGTGGCTTCATCAGTTCAGTACAGAAAAGAATGGTGATGATCAGGAGTTTGAGGTAATCAGTCCCTCAGCCTGGAGTCGATGTAAACAGTCCATCAAGATTGATGGACTGATTACCATAGGTTTGCTTTCAGTATTCAGAGGAAGAGTGAATTCCCGGGTTTGTTTACGTCTTCTGTAACCTTTCTTAACCTGTTCTTGAGGTTTCCTAGTATCAATCTTGTTCTTGAGGTTTCCTAGTATCAATCTTGTTCTTGAGGTTTCCTAGTATCAATCTTGTTCTTGAGGCTTCCTAGTATCAATCTTGTTCTTGAGGTTTCCTAGTATCAATCTTGTTCTTGAGGTTTCCTAGTATCAATCTTGTTCTTGAGGTTTCCTAGATCAACTTGTCTAGTCAATCCTTGTTCTTGAGGTTTCCTAGTATCAATCTTGTTCTTGAGGTTTCCTAGTATCAATCTTGTTCTTGAGGTTTCCTAGTATCAATCTTGTTCTTGAGGTTTCCTAGTATCAATCTTGTTCTTGAGGTTTCCTAGTATCAATCTTGTTCTTGAGGTTTCCTAGTATCAATCTTGTTCTTGAGGCTTCCTAGTATCAATCTTGTTCTTGAGGTTTCCTAATATCAATCTTGTTCTTGAGGTTTCCTAATATCAATCATAGTTCTGCGCGATCTGTGGTTGATGGCTGATAACGTTAATATATATTTTTCATTCCTTGTGTTTCGTTATTGTGCACTATGAAGGGAAGTCAAACTAAGTGTCTAAGACACTGACTTATTTAAAGCAGAATAATTGTGCAAAAAAGTAACAATATTTTCTCATTTATTATGTTACTTTCCCTCATCCCACATCCTTTTACCTCCCCTCACTATCGTTTTCCCTCACTCGCCTTTCCTTCACATTCGTTTCTCTCATCTTTCTCTCCCTTCATTCAGTATCCCTCGTCTTCCCTCCCCTCCCCTCCGCATTCATCCTCTCCCGTTTCTTTCTTCCCTTTCTAAACACTTTTCCCATCATTTATTGATACCGTTTTTGTTATTATTACTCTTAACACCCAAACTCAGTTTTACCTTAGCCGAAATAGTGGGCAGCGAATAAAATTGGTCAATTAGCAAAAACTCATTTAAAATTAAGTCCTTTCTAAAAATTTCTCTTATACATTTAAAGATATATTTTTTTTTAATTTATGTTAGCCTAATCCAACTAAATATATTTTAGATAAGTTTACAATAAATTATTAATAAACAAAAACAATGAAATATATTTTCTTCGTTAGGTTCAGAATGATTTTTTGCGAAATTATTGCATACACAAATTTTCGCTTGTCTTATATGGCAAGAAGAGCGTTGCTATTTAAGCCATGTATGTATATATATATCATATATATATATATATATATATATATATATATATATATATATATATATATATATATATATATATATATATATATATATATATATATATATATAGTATATATAATGTAATGCTTAACAATTCTCAAATACGGGAACTTTGATGCAGAGTGTGCAAGTTCGAATCTTGCTGTGGATTGTGTGTGTGTGTGTGTACTTACCTAATTGTACTCACCTAATTGTGGTTGCAGGGTCGAGTCATAGCTCCTGGCCCACCTCTTCACTGGTCGCTACTAGGTCACTCTCTTTTTGCTCCATGAGTTTTATCATACCTCTTCTTAAAGCTATGTATAGATCCTGCCTCCACTGTGGTATACCTGGAGAGGGTTTCGGGGGTCAACACCCCCGAGGCCCTGTCTGTGACCAGGCCTCATAGTGGATCAGGGCCTGATCAACCAGGCTGTTACTGTTGGCCGCACGCAACCCGACGTACGAACCACAGCCAGGCTGGTCAGGTACTGACTTTAGGTGATTGTCCAGCGCCTTCTTGAAGACAGCCAGGGGTATATTGGTAATCCCCCTTATGTATGCTGGGAGGCAGTCTTGGGCCCCTTTACACTTATTGTGTTGCCTCTTATCGTGCTAGTGACGCCCCTGGGTTTCATTGGGGGATGTTGCATCGTAGGCGAGTCTTGCTTTCAAAGGGAGTGATTTTCGTGTTCAAGTTTGGTACTAATCCCTCTCGGATTTTCCAAGTGTACATAATAATGCATCTCTCCCGCCTGCGTTCTAGGGAGTACAGGTTGAGGAACTTCAAACGTTCTCAGTAACTGAGGTGTTTTATCGCAGTTATGCGTGCCGTGAAGGTTCTCTGTACATTTTCTAGGTCAGCAATTTCACCTGCCTTGAAAGGGGCTTTTAGTGTGCAGCAATATTCCAGCCTAGATAGAACAAGCGACCCGAAGAGTGTCATCATGGCCTTGGCATCCCTAGTTTTGAAGGTTCTCTTTATCCATCCTGTCATTTTTCTAGCAGATGCGTTTGATACAATGTTGTGGTCTTTGAAGGTGAGATCCTCTGACATTATCACTACCAGGTCTTTTACATTAGTTTTTCGCTCTATTGTGTGGTTGGAATTTGTTTTATACTCCGAGTCATATTGGGACTTGAGTAGCTCACTCATTTCCTTGCTGTGATCTGTGTAGGACCCATCTCGTCTAAGTAGGGGCCCAATACTGGATGTTGTTCTCGATTTTGATTTGGTATTAGAAAGAAATATTTTGGGTTTCTTTCAATTTCATTTATGGCTTTTAGTTCTTCCTGTATTTCTTGACTCCTGTAAGATTCCTTCAGCTTTAGTTTGATGTTTGCTATTTCTCTGACCAGTGCTACCTTCTGTTATTCTTTGCCTTCACCTGTATTGGGAGCGCCTTTCTTTTTCTAGTTTACATCTTCTCTTCCTTTTCCTTAAAGGAATATGCCTTGAGCATACCTCGAGTGCCACAGAGTTAATTTGTTCTAGACATAGGTTTGGATTCGTGTTGTTTAGGCTATCTTCCCAGTTTATATCATTTAGGACCTGGTTGACTTGGGATCACCTTATTTTTTTTTTTTTTATTGAAGTTGAATTTGGTGAAGGCTCCCTCGTAACTGATCACATATTGTTGGTCTGAGGCCCCGCGCATACATGTCTGAACCTCTATTATGTTGTGATCTGAGTATATTGTTTTTGATATGGTAATATTTCTTATCATATCATCATTGTTAGTGAAGATGAGGTCCAGTGTATTCTTCAGTCTTGTTGGCTCTATTATTGGCTGGTTTAAGATGAATTTGGTGTAAATTTAAAAGCTCGTGTGTGTGCGAGTTTTCATCTGAGCTGCATCCTGGGGTTATCTCTGCTACAATATTATTTGATACATTCCTCCATTTTAGGTGCCTTAGTTGAAATCCCCAGGAGCAAGATGTTTGGGGCAGGAGCTGGAAGATTTTCCAGACAGTGGTCTATTTTCAAAAGCTGTTCCTGATTATTGGGAAGTGCATCCGAGGCTTGTATACAACTACAATGACCAGGCTTTGGTTCTCGATCTTTACTGCAAACTCTGTTGCGAGGTATCTTTCGTAGATTGGGTAAGATAATAAAACGAGCTTGGGGTGGTTCATATATTGAGTTATTCATGGATCACTAGAGTGTAGCCTGCGCATCTCTACTCTATGCCTGGTCGACGGTTACTACTTGGTAGGAGCGGGCACCCGGCATTAAGGGACCTTGACATGGGTTAGGCTGACACGACAGTATGCTCAGTAACGGTGATCACGTGAACAGGTTGCTGAACTATCACTGAGCTTACACTGACACTTCAACTACTCATTTGAGGCATTCAGCGACTTGGACGTACAGGCCAAGCCTCTTTGCCTGTTCACTGTGTTCGTAGGTTATAACCGATCCATATTTCATTGTCAAGGTGATCTTATGGGGTCTCTGTGAAAACCACGAACATAACGTTTGACTCTGTAAGCAGTCCACGGATGAAAGGTATTTTGTTGTTCGTTGCTATCTTTAGACCCTGTATATTTGCAAAGAAGTACTTCCTATGACTGAAGAAGTACTTCCTATGACTGAAGAAGTACTTTCTATGACTGAAGAAGTACTTCCTAACATCCCTGTGACTCACCTGAGTCTTTAACTTCCAATTGTGATCCCTTGTTGCTGTGTCTCGTCTCTAGAACATCCTGTCTCCGTCCACCTTGTCGATTCCTCTCAGTATTTTATATGTCGTTATCATATCCCTTCTATCTCTCCTGCCTTCCAGTGTCGTCAGGTCGATTTTCTTTAACCTCTACTCGTAGGACATGCCCCTTGGCTCAGGGACTAGTCTCGTTGCAAACCTTTGCACTTTCTCTAATTTCCTGACGTGCTTACCCAGTGTGGGTTCGAGACTTGTGCTGCATACTGTGTGTACTCACCTATTTGTGTTGCAGGGGTCGATTCATAGCTCCTGGCCCCGCCTCTTCACTGATCGCTACTAGGTCCTCTCTCTCCCTGCTCTATCAGCTTTATCAAACCTCGTCTTAAAACTATGTATGGTTCCAGCCTCCACTACGTCACTTGCCAGACTATTCCACTTCCTGACAACTCTATGACTAAAGAAATAATTCCTAACATTCCTTTGACTCATCTGAGTCTTCAACTTCCAATTGTGACCCCTTGTTTCTGTGTCCCATCTCTGGAACATCCTGTCTCTGTCCACCTTGTCAATTCCTCGCAGTATTTCGTAAGTCGTTATCATGTCTTCCCTAATCCTCCTGTCCTCCAGTGTTGTGAGGCCAATTTCCCTTAACCTTTCATCGTGCTTGATCAGGTGTGGGTTCCAAACTGGTGCTGACGTACAAGGTGTACAGAGTCTTGAACGATTCCTTACTGAGGTATCGGAACTCTATTCTCAGGTTTGCCAGCCGCCCATATGCTGCAGCAGTTATCTGGTTGATGTGCGCCTCAGGAGATGTGCTCGGTATTATACTCACCCCAAGATCCTTTTCATTGAGTGAGGTTTGCAATCTTTGGCCACCTGGCCTATACTCTGTCTGCGGTCTTCTTTGCCCTTCCCGATTTTCATGACTTTGCATTTGGCAGGGTTAAATTCGGGGAGCCAGTTGCTGGACCAGGTGTCCAGCCTGCCCAGGTCTCTTTGTAGTCCTGCCTGATCCTCATCCGATTTAATTCTTCTCATTAACTTCACATCATCTGCAAACAGGGACACTTCTGAGTCTATCCCTTCCGTGTGTGTGTGTGTGTGTGTGTGTGTGTGTGTGTGTGTGTGTGGACTTTACGTCCAGTAAGGCTGCTGGACGTTCAGTCTATCAGCCTCGATGGAACTATGAGGAAATGAACACTTCTATTAAGGCCGAGTGACTGAACACCTCAATCTCTACTTCAACTGTCACCGATATTTTAGTCACCTCTGTGCTAGACGGAAATAACCTGCTGCACAAGTGGAACGTTTCAGAAGTAAACAGGCCAATATACTTCACATGCGTCTCATCTACTTCCTGCCATTGTATACCACTGATATAATGTCACGTCCAATAACTCTCAGTTTGTCTGAAGATCCTTTGATGAGGGGCACAGACCTGAGGCTGCACCAACAGGTTCATTGACTCACCAGCCATCGACCAGAAATACAATCCTGAAGTGAAAGGAGCAAGGTGATCTGGTCACTAAGCTCACAAAAATTTCTTCGACCAGGTAGATGAGCCTGAGGTTGCAAAGCAAGTTGATGATACCTACTTAGAAAAGTAAATAATACAGACATGTTGCTGTGAGATAAGTAAGACATATGTGCATCAGTTAATTATCTTTATTCCGAAATGTTTCGTCTACTCTGTATTCAACTGAAGAAGCCTACTGTGCTGTCGACACGTTTCGAAATAAAAGATCCCTAACTGGTGCCTTACTTATCAACTTGTGAGAAATTACCTGTACGAAATTCATTTACGTACAGGTAATATGGGTAAGATGCAATTAAGGCAATTATTAATCACCAATTGTTGTTGCACCTCTGAGGCAAGTGGGACTTAAGTCACATTAGATCACAGGAATGAGACTCCGTCGCCCTGTACCCCTCAAACCACACTCATACTAAGCGGGACTTAGAATTATTTAATAAGATTAAACATAACCAGGAATTCTGGTACTATTGTTTAGTGTGGAGTGTATGAATTATTTGGGACTGACTTGAGTAAACACTTGGTAGGGTTTATTATACATCTGTTACATTATATTCATATATGTGAACATATTAGCTATAACCTTAATATTAACACTTACCAATTTGGACCACAGGTGGAACACCCTGACCCTACCTAGTCAGCTAGCAATACGAAGGCCAACGTAAACTACTTTGCAAAATAGGTTAGCGTTACTTATCTCAGGCGTGTTGCAGGGAGCCACCGGCGTCCTTCGATATTTTACAATTTTACCACTATATTACAGTGGTTTCACGCATATTTTCTTCCCAGTTCGCAGTGTATGGAGTCACTGCATTATTTTCTGATCGTCTGAGGCCGCTCCTCTCCAATTTAGCCCCGATGACAATTGATTTAATTACAAGGTTATTGTCACCTCTCTTCACCAAATTTCCATTATGGCGTCTTTCCCCTTCCTCCGCCCATCGTGTCTGCTGGTTCTTTTCTCACTCGTAAATTAATTTTAAACCAACAGCAACACAATTTACACTTATTTACATTATAGAAATTTATGCCTTATATAATTATATACCATTATATAATTATATTCACATGATGCTGGGTGTTCTGAGTTGCTAGAAAGTTTCTGTCACGTCTTTCTTGATTCACTGTGATGTGCTCTTGATCCTAAGAACTGGAATTACCTTCTTCTTGGATAAAACCTAATTACCTCCCCTTACCCAGGCGCTGTAAAAAATCGATGAGTTTAGAGCTTATCGATACATAATAATAATAATAATAATAATAATAATAATAATAATAATAATAATAATAATAATAATAATAATGTCATTGTTTCGTGTCTTTTGGTCCTGATGTTGCTTTGGGGCATATTTAGAGCCGTGTAAGTTTGATCTCTATCCTTCGTTAAGTTTCCCTTTCATACAGTTTAGAGTGCTGATGGATAAACATTACGTGCAAATATATCTTGATAATTTCACAGAGACGAGGAAAGTAGATTGTTGACAGCCACTAACAGAGAGGGAAATAGTTCCATTACGGAGTAAAACACAGCCTGGTTGATCAGGCCCTGATCCACCGCGAAGCCTGCTTTTGGACCAGGCCGCGGGGGCGTTGACCCTTGTAATATCCTCCAGGTATACTCCAGGTATACATCATCTGAAGAAGCCATGTGATACATAACTGGGTATATCTGGCTCTCAATATATACCACACCTGCCTCCCCTTCGCACATAACTGGGTATATCTGGCTCTCAATGGACGAAATGTGTGATGCATCGGCTCACACAAGTGCATAATTCAACATATCTGCGTCTCGCTGTGCGAAATGTGTAAAAACAGCTGACACTCACAAGTGCCTCGTATATCTACCTCTGGCTGTGCAAAATGTGTAACAAAACAGCCAACATTCACACATGACAGTATATCTGCTTCTAACTGGGCGAAATGTATAACACATCGGCTGAAACTCACACATGACTCAGTGTATCTGCCTCTTTCTGTGCGAAATGGAATTTAGGTGGAGCGGTTAACGTCAGAATGGCTTGAAAGAAGTTCATCTTGGTAAAGAACATTATCTTTCTCATCTCTTCCTCCTCCCTTTTCTCCTGTTACTCTTACTCCTGCTACATCTTCCCCTCCTTCACTTTCTTCTTCTCTTTCTTCATTTTCATTTCTCTATTCTTATTCTTCTATTACTCCTCCTCTTCCTCTCTCTCTCTCTCTCTCTCTCTCTCTCTCACACACACACACACACGTACCAAACTTAAAACGTTTGCTTTTAATGGAAAATGACGGGGGGAAGGGAAGTTATCAAGCGAAAACGATTTTAAACGCTATCTAACTTTTTCCATTATGAGGGAAAAATTGCATGCTAGATTTTATATAATGTTCGGAGTTGACTTGTACAGGCTTTTTTACCCCCGCAAACTGCTGAGTACAGCAATTATTTTAGTGTTTTTTAAATTCGTTTCCAGAGAGGCAATCACACACACAGGGCTAGATATATTTATATATATATATATATATATATATATATATATATATATATATATATATATATATATATATATATATATATATATATATATATACTTGAGTGGAATATAAAAATGCTTCTAAACTAGGGCAGCACCTGGGTTTAAAATCCACAGTACTTTTAGCTTACTTTACGTGCCACTGCTGATCAGTACGTGCAGCACGGGAGCCTCCTCCGTGCTGCTGCTGTTCAGTACGTGCAGCACGGAGTATCCTCCGTGCGCCAGTGTTAGCGTTCAGTCCTCCAGCTGTTCAGAAATTACGATTGAAGATTCACACGTCCTGCTCTGTCAACAAAAATCTTGGCAGTGCTGGCGTTTCTCCTCTCAGAGTCTCTGGCTCTCTCTCTCTCTCTCCCTCAACCCCATCCACATTTCTCCTGCTTTAAGGTTTCTCTCTATCCATTTTCTCCTCCTCCGTCTTCCTATCATTCTTTTTCTCCCCCTTCCCCCCTTTTCAGCTTCTTTTTGTCTCCCCTTTTCTGCTTCTTTTTCTAATTCTTAATTTTGGCAAGTGAACACGTTAGCTGTATTGCTGAGCCGACTGCTAGAATTCTGAGGGAGCGTTCCTTGCTTCAATAGGCCCAGGCATCTTGCATCCTCACGAATTACTTCGGAAATTTAGGGGAAAGTGGTGCTGGAAGTGGTGAGGGAGGCAGTGAGAGAGGTAGTGAGGTAGGTAGCGAGGCAGTGAGTGAGTGTAGGAGGCAATGAGGTAGGCAGTGAAGGAGTGAAGGAGGTAATGAGGGAGAGAGTAAGGGGAAGGAGTTATATTCCAGGCACGATGTACCAGCACACACACACGTACACACACACACAAGAAGAGAGGAGAGATAGGGGGATATGATAACGACATATAAAATACTTAGAGGAATCGACAAGGTGGACAGAGACAAGATGGTTCAGAGATGGGACACAACAAGGGGTCACAGTTGGAAGTTGAAGACTCAGATGAATCACAGGGATGTTAGGAAGTATTTCTTCAGTCATAGAATTGTCAGGAAGTGGAATAGCCTAGGCCAGGAGCTATGACTCGACCGCTGCAACCATAAATAAATGAGTACACAGACACACACTGCAACACCTGAAGAATCTTTTCATAGGTCGACGCCCCCTCCCCCTTGTCCCAGACCAGGTCTTCAGGAATATCAAGGCCTGATCAAGACTGTTACTGCTGGTCGCACAATCCAACGTGCGAATCACAGCCTGGCTGGTCAGGCACTGATTTAAGGAACTTGTCCAGTTCCCTCTTTAAGGCAGCCAGAGTTTTATTGGTAATTCCCTTTATGCTCGAAGGGCAGGCGTTGAAAAGTCTGGGATCTCTGACACTCATTGAGTTCTCTCTTAGTGTACTCGTTGTGTCCCTGTTTTTTTTTATTGTAGGATCTTTGCACCGTTCGCCAAGTCTCTTGCTTTCATATGGAGTGATTTCGTTGTGCAGGTTTGAAACCGATCCCTCCTAGATTTTTTAGGTGTAAAATATGAAGTACTTTTCTTGCCTGCGTTACAGTGAAAACGGTTAGAGAGACTTCAAGAGTTCCTAGTAGAATGAGTGTATACGAACAGTGAAAGTTCTCTGTTCAAGTTTTAGTTCAGCGATCTCGCCTGCTTTAAAGTGAACCGTGAATCTACAGCAGTATTCCAGCCTGGAGAGAACAAGTGACTTGAAGAGAATAATCAGTGGCTTATCATCCCTTGTCTTAAAAACTTATTTATCTACCCTATCATTTTCCTGGTGGTAGCAACAGCAACATTGTTATGATCCTTGAACGTGAAATCTTCCCACATCATCACTCAAGTCTTCCACGTGGAACTTCCCGTCTATTGAATGATATGAGCTGGTTCTGTACTCCGTTATTATCTCTATTTCCTCCACATCCACTGACCAACAGGTATACTAGATCACACATTGATCAACAGGTATACTAGCACACAAACTCACTGATCAACAGGTATACTACCTCACACACTCACTAATCAACAGGTATACCAGAACACACACACACTGACCAACAGGTATACTAGCACACACTTACCAACAGGTATACTAGCACACACTTACCAACAGGTGTACTAGCACACACTTACCAACAGGTGTACTAGCACACACTGACCAACAGGTATACTAGCACACACTGACCAACAGGTATACTAGCACACACTGACCAACAGGTATACTAGCACACACACTGACCAACAGGTGTACTAGTACACACTGACCAACAGGTATACTAGCACACACACACTGACCAACAGGTATACTAGCACACACGCACTGACCAACAGTTATACAAGCACACTGATGAACAGGTATACTAGCACACACACTCACTGATCAACAGGTATACTAGCTCACACACTCACTGATCAACAGGTACACTAGCACACACACACACACAGTGATCAACAGGTATACTAGCACACACTCACTGATCAACAGGTATACTAGCTCACACACTCACTGATCAACAGGTATACTAGCTCACACACTCACTGATCAACAGGTATACTAGCTCACACACTCACTGATCAACAGGTATACTAGCTCACACACTCACTGATCAACAGGTACACTAGCACACACACACACAGTGATCAACAGGTATACTAGCACACACACTGACCAACTGGTATACTAGCACACACACTCACTGATCAACAGGTATACTAGCACAAACACTCACTGATCAACAGGTATACCAACACACTGATAAAAAAATACGACATCTGTTAAGTGAAGGTATCTCCAGAGATTACTAGGTCAATTATTGATCCCCCTCTAGAATCTAGTCTATTCTTGGTTTGTTAACAGTTTGAAAGAGTGTATTCTAGTGCAGTTACCCCTTAAATTATGTGGCATAATACATAATACTCACACACACACACACACACACACCTAGAGAGGAATGAGTTTATACACAATAACCAGCACGTTTTTAAGGAGGGGAAATCCTGTGTCACAAACCTCCTGGAGTTTTACGACAAGGTGACAGAATAAAATAGGAGAGAGAGGGGTGGGTAGACTACATTTTCTTGGATTATAAGAGGGCTTTCGACACAGTTCCACACAAGAGATTAGTGCAAAAGCTAGAGGAGCAGGCAGGAATAACAGGAAAGGTACTGCAATGGATCAGAGAATACCTGATAGGAAGGAAACAAAGAGTGATGGTACGCGACGAGGTGTCAGAGGGGGAGACTGTGACGAGCGGAGTTCCACAAGGGTCACTCCTAGGGCCAGTGCTGTTTCTGGTATATGTGAATGACATGACGGAAGGAATAGATTCAGAGGTGTCTATTTTTGCAGACGACGTGAAGCTAGTACGGAGAACTCAAATATAACAGGATCAGGTAGAACTACGAAGAGATCCGGACAGGCAAGCCTTATGAGGGGTAAAAAAATTGAACCTGAAAAACTATGGAATACAATGTTTTCTTACCAAAAAAATAGTGCATAATTCTGGCAACATGTTGATGCAATCAGCTTGTCTCTATCATATTTCTAAGTATGTTTTTCCAAAGGTGTAATTTTTTTTTGTTTTTCCTGTCATCAAGAAGGCATGTTGGTAATTAGCGTTTTTTTTTCTTCTTATTTTTACTCCAAAAAATTACGATTTTTATGATTGTTTCATTCAAAATACTCTACATGGTAACTTCTGTGAGGACAAGAGTGAAGAGCGGGGAGAGATTGTGGCTCAGTAGCCAGAGGGCTGTCAACAAGGGTGGGATTTTGCAACACACTCAGATTTGGCGAGCCATAACCATAGTTTTACATAAAAAAAAATATGAATAACTCAGGAATAAGTTATTGACATTATTTTTCAGTTTTTGCGAAGAATATTTATAGGAGTGTCATGATTTATTCGCACATTATTGAGGAATGATGGTTCTATTAAACTCCAGGGTTGATTTGCGATATGTTTTACTGTTTTGTTTTTATTGAATTTTTTTTCTCCCAAAAAGAGTCCTTAAAAAAAACACAAATTTCAACATTTTTTATAATGCAATCTATTGACATTTCGCTCAAACAACTTTGAAATAAAGATTATCTATCTCTTTATCTTCCGTCTGATGTCAACTATAACATTGTATATCTTACCAATTTTGTAGAGGGAGGGAGGGTTTTATGACACATAGAATTTTGCAATATCTTGCAATTTTGCAACTTAAAGTCAATACAAAAAAAGTGTGTAGGTCGCAAATGTCACAGTATCAACTTTCATTGAAATTGGACCAAAAACAAAACAAAAAAGTCATGAAAGATTAGGGAAGGTCGAAGAAGACCACAGACAGAATACAGACTAGGGAGACAAAGACTGCAAACTTCACTTGGAGTGAGTATAACACCAGGCACATCTCCTGAGGTGCACATCAACCAAATAACTGCTGCAGCATATGGGCGCCTGGCAAACATAAGAATAGCATTTCGACACTTGAGTAAGGAATCTTTCAAGACTGTACACTGTGTACGTCAGGCCCATATTGGAGTATGCAGCAGCAGTATGGAACCCACACCTGGTCAAGCACGTCATGAAATTAGATAAAGTGCAAAGGTTTGCAACAAGACTACCTACCTGGAGGGCATTCCGGGGATCAACGCCCCAGCGGCCCGGTCCATGACCAGGCCTTCTGGTGGATCAGGGCCTGATCAACGAGGCTGTTACTGCTGGCCGCATGTAGTCCAACGTACGGACCACAGCCCGGCTGATCAGGCACTGACTTTAGGTATCTACCCAGCTCCCTCTTGAGGACAACCAGGGGTAGTCCCGAAACTAAGGGGTATGTCCTACGAGGAGAGGTTAAGGAAAATCAACCTGACGACACTGGAGGACAGGAGAGATCGAGGGAAAGGACAAGATAATGCCATATAAAATACAGAGAGGAATCGACGGGGTGGACAGAGACAGGATTTTCCAGAGATGGGTCACAGCAACAAGGGGTCACAACTGGCAGCTGAAGACTCAGATGAATCACAGGGGTGTTAGGAATATTTATTCAGTTGTCAGGAAGTGGAATAATCTTGAGAGAGATGTAGTGGAGGCAGGATCCATACATAGCTTTAAGAAAAGATACGATGAAGCTCATGGAGCAGGGAGAGAGTGGACGTAGTGTAGACCAGTGAAGAGGCGGGGCCAGGAGCTGTGACTCGATCCCTCCAGCCACAAATAGGTAAGAACACACACACACACACACACACACACACACACACACACACTGTTCAACATATCCAAGTGTGATTAAATAGGAGCCACAGAAATGAGGATTTACTCCTATTTGCGAAGTGGATGGAAATAATTTATTCATTCATATTCAAGTTTGTATAGAAACCAGTTTTCTTTATTATCAATATTGAGAACTAAACGAGCACATTTTAGAGAGTAGGTGCCAGGATGTCAGAGTGCCACTCTCATCTACTCGTCAGTGTGTTAGAAAAAGTCAGCTCTGACATTAAACTTTGTTTTTGTATTTATTTTTAATAAAACGTACTTGCTGAAACTAGCTCAGCAGAGAGACACCACTTTCTCTAAATTAAACGCACTAGGGTTCGATGACCGACTCGCTATATTGTTGCAAGTTGACCGAAGCAAAAAAAAAAAAAGTATCTAGATGGATACATAGAGACTTAGCCAACCAGCGTGTGGGCCAGTCACTCGCCCAGCCATCTAGGCGACCATCTGGCTGCGTAATCTTAATAATGCAACTATACGATGTTGCATCATTAAATGTTTCCTGCCATAGACAAGTGAACAGCAGCGGTAGTAGAAATAGTAGCAGCAGCAAGATCAGTAAGAATAGCAACAGCAATATCAAAAGCAGCAGTAGAAGTTACAACAGTATCAGCAACAGAATCAGCCGCAGCAGTATCAGTAACATTTGCAGCTGCAGTAACGAAAACAACAGCAGCAGTAACAAAAACAACAGCAGCAGTAACAAAAACAACAGCAGCAGTAACGAAAACAAGAGCAACAGTAACTGCAGTAATAGCAACAGTAACAGCAACGGTAGAAGCTGCAGTAATAGCAACGGTAACAGCTGCAGTAATAGCAAGAGTAGCACCTGCAATAACAACAGCAGCAGTAGCAGCTGCAGTAACAACAGCAGTATCAGCTGTAGTAACAGCAGCAACAACAACATTAGCAACTGCCGTAACGGCAACAGTATCAGTAGTCAGGGCGAGACATTCCAGCAAATATTGCAACTGGTGTTGTGCGCCTTATATGAAGGGTATATGTGAGGATCCCAGGTGACAGGGAGCTCTGGGTGACGATATATCTATTTTGCATATTTATCTCTTGCTCGAGTGGACAACGCTGCAAGATTAATATTTCCAGTCGAGTTGTACGACACACACGTTTGTCACTGCATATTTTTGTTTATCATTGTGTTTGCTTAAGTTTTTTTTTAACTGTATTTACCTGATTTTGTAGGGAATGAGTTTCTTCTCGAATACCTTCGATCGACTGGAGTTGTATCTCGTGTACCGTTGATCGACTATAGTTTTATATCGTGTACCTTTCATTGGGATTCTATCTTCCGCACCTTATGAATCTTCAGTCTTATGAATCTTCTGATTCCATTTACGAGATCTGTTTCACAATTCTTTCTTCCTTGATCCTTATATTTTTTTTTTTTTGCTACACATCCACTGATAACGTTCTAACAACTTCTCTTTTGAGTTATTTTAGAGTACATTTGTGTCTTCTAGTCACGATCCCTCTCCCATCAGTATTATGTTCTTGTTTACTCAGTTAATTCGCTAAAGTGTTTTAAATGTCGTGATCTTATCTATGGTATCAATCTGGTAACAAACATCTTGATATTTTTATTCTTTATTTGCTTGGTTACGGAAAACTCAATGATGGGGCTGCATACCCGAGGATTGCTTTTATTCTTATGGAACAGCTGCGGAAAAAAGTTCTGACACACTCCTGGGCAGAAATAATATCATGTAACTCAGACGTAGTAAACAGAAGAGTAAAGGCTTTTTTCATGAATGAATTAGCGCAGCTTGTAACAACGATGATGATTAGTTGGCAAAATTAATTGCCGGTACTTTCTACGCATCTATATAGAAATAGATTTATGAATGCAGACATGAATTAATTACCGTTCGAATATTGTATTCAGTATTATAAAAAACATAAATTATTTGAAAAGGTGACCAAATATTTTGCAAGGGAAGTGTTATGATTGATAACAGGTTCGTAATAATTATACATCGGACATACCTACTCACTTAAAGCATAATTTTGATGTACGAAGTCTACAGAATATTGTTCATTTGCATAATATATAATTTAAAATAATACTCCACTAAGCAATGTGTTCATTAATAAAACCATGTTATAACTAGTTTTAATGCTATTATTCAACCCATAAATAATATCATTCACCTGTTAATCTTTTCCTACTATGATATATATATATATATATATATATATATATATATATATATATATATATATATATATATATATATATATATATATATATATATATATATAAGATGGGTCCACCTCTGGTACAAATTGTGGGACCCATAGCCTCAGAAAAGTGGATAAAAAGGCTTCAAGGAAGAATATTTGGATTTCTTCCTGAAGCCATTTCAGTATTCCACTTCTACCACCCCATCTTTTTATTCTTTTTTTTTTTTTACCAATAGGTATATTTTATTACATAATATGGTACAAAAGATTTAAGAGATAAATTGTTGATAAAAAGATGGCATATACAGTACACGAGGTGTGAGAGATACATGTCTAGTACATACTGTTACTTGTTTGTCACTGATTATAATGCGAAAATCTCATCCAGCTCCTCAGTGCTGGGGCGCGTGCCCAAAATACAGCATGCATTACCCCTCTGAACAGCAGCGCTGAGTCGCTGGAACAGAAAACTAGATGCCCTGGGATCCCTAGTTACCCTGTTTAGTCTTTTGCCTAGCTCCTTGAGGAACTTAGATGCAGTCTTTCCCCATGAGCCAAGGGTCTCTGAGCCTATGGGAACAAACATATAATGATGGGCAAGTTCTTCATATTTTCTCGACTTTTGGGACTCCCTGAAGGTGGCAGCTGCCCCTCCTTCCTCCCTGGTGTATCGGAGATAGGTATCAGCCAAGGTAGATGCACATGTGTAGTCCCACACCACCTGCTTGCCGTCTGTCCAGGCTTGAAGGGTGATACCATCTGGACGCTTTTGGCTGCCATCAGATCTGCATAGTTGGGGTGGCTCCCTTACTGCTGGGCATCCGGCTGTTGTGAGGCTCCTCTTCATAATGGTATTAACCTCTTCATGTCTTGCAATCTTTCCCTCGGATTTACGACACACAAGACCATGGTATCCGAATCGGTCTGCTGTTTCACTGCCACAAATACACCTGTGTTCGGGAACAGCCAACAGAAAGTCCCCAGCATGAGGAGCTCTCACTGCAAGGAGGCGGGCTCTATCCTTCCCTGACACACTCTGAAGCATTGCTGAGGCTATATTCTCTACTGTTGAGCCATCCCAGTGCGACTGTTTGTAGATGTTGGGGGGAGCAGGCCTGGTTTCAGAGCCCGTTAGATTATCCCAGATCCTGGCTCCGTTGACGAACTTTTGGTCATGGATTCCAATCGTGTCCCTAAGATGATCAGGAAGAATTGCTGCTACAAGCCCTCTGGATGCAATGCATGAAGACAGGAAAGCAGGTAGAGCAATTTGAGATGACTTGCGGACGTCAATGCCTCCTAGTCCGACTGGGAGTGTAGCTTGGTCCCACTGCCCATCTTCTAGAGTAAGGTTAAGTACTTTAGTAAAGATCTGCCTCAGGATACTCTCATATTCGTGCAGTATAGGGTTATCATTTGAAGGAGCACATCTTAGGAAATATGTCAACCTGGGCAGACTCAAGCATTTTGTGAGAAGGTACAAGGCATCATGGGTGTCAAGATTGCCTATTCGTTGTTCCATTCTCCTCAATTCTTCCAGTTTCTTCCTGAGAATTGTGTCAATGGCATCGCTTCCCAGAGGTGCTCCAAGCAAGACACTATTAGTAGGGGCAATGACTGTTGTTCCTGGTAGTTTTGATATCACTGAATCTAACACTTGTTGATTGACTGAGATGATTTCACATTTGGATGGATTCAGGATGAGACCCATTTCCTGTCCCCGTGTCATCACCTGTGTAAGATCATCTAGAAGGGACTCCTTTGTACCTGCTAGTGTGCCATAATCCAGGAACCAGATGTTTAGGTCACTGGTCAGTCTGACTGTGATTTCCCTAACTGCTATACAGAAGAGAAATGGTGCGAGAGGGTCCCCTTGCTGGACACACTCTGATGATGTGATTTCATGCTTTCCAAACAGGAGCATTGATTCCTTACTATATCCAGCTGAAACAAAGAGAAGAGACCTGGGAAATGTTCTTGCACAGCTGCTAATACCACGTCTCTTTTCAGGAGATTAAATGCATTCTTGAAATCTAATTTAACCACTGCATTGTCCTCAGGTAGGTTGTCGATATACGCCCTTGTTGCATGAACCGCTGCTTCACTTCCTTGAGAGACCCCAAAGCCAAGCTGGTTTGGTTGAAGCATCATGGAAGCCTCTGCGCGAATACTTCTGACAGCAGCTTTAGAAACGAGGCGGCGAAACGTGTTGCCCACTGCGATTGGCCTAATTCCTCCATCCTTCTTTTTAAGGGCACAAAGTGATGAACCAAAAAAGAAAGGTTTAATTTTGTCAGGAATCAGACCAGCCAAGGAATTGTTGATGAACCTTGTGATCTCTGAAAGCAGTGTCTCTGCAATCTCCCCGATAACTGGATTAACCATTTACTTTAAATGCTGTGGCCTTATTCCAGTGTAACCCCCCAGCAGAGCCGGACGGGAATGACATTATTGCTCTGTAAATGTCCGAGAATATATATATATATATATGTATTTTTTTTTTATTAACACCTCGGCCGATTCCCACCAAGGCAGAGTGGCCCGGAAAAGAAAAACTTTCATCATCATTCACTCCATCACTGTCTTGCCAGAGGCGTGCTTACATTACAGTTAAAAAACTGTAACATTAACACCCCTCCTTCAGAGTCCAGGCACTGTACTTCATATCTATAGGACACAAGTCCGGCCTGCCGGTTTCCCTGAATCCCTTCATAAATGTTACTTTGCTCACACTCCAACAGCACGTCAAGTATTAAAAACCATTTGTCTCCATTCACTTCTATCAAATGCGCTCACGCATGCTTGCTGGAAGTCAAAGCCCCTTGCACACAAAACCTCCTTTAACCCCTCCCTCCAACCTTTCCTAGGCCGACCCCTACCCCGCCTTCCCTCCACTACAGATTTATACACTCTCGAAGTCATTTTTTGTTCCAGCCTCTCTACATGTCCAAACCACCTCAACAACCCCTCCTCAGCCCTCTGGATAATAGTTTTGGTAATCCCACACCTCCTCCTAATCTCCAAACTACGGATTCTCTGCATTATATTCACACTACACATTGCCCTCAGACATGACCTGTCCACTGCCTCCAGCCTTCTCCTTGTTGCAACATTCACAGCCCATGTCTCACACCCATACAAGACTGTTGGTATAACTATCTCTCATACATTCCCTCTTTGCTTCCACGGACAAAGTTCTTGTATCCACAGGCTCC
>WNWK01020400.1:0-35902 GCA_009830355.1 Cherax destructor | reverse complement strand
AGAGGCGGCTTACGGCAGCTGGGCATCACCGGTGACCGCTGGGTGGCCACGATGGCCAGTAACGAGGTGGTGGAGGCGCCTCAGGTCGACCCTGTGACAGGTGAGTCAGGTGGCTCCTCCATGCTTCTTGGGCCCCCCATGTGGGTTTGCCGTTTTTTAATAATATAATTCTCCTTTAAAGATTTCATTAATACTATTACCATTATTTTATTACTATTTATTACTATTATTATTACTATTATTGTTTTTTCCTTTAAATTATAGACTAAATGGTTAGCATAAATAAAAAATAACTAATGGCATTGCGAATTTCTAAGAGTAATGAAAATTTCTCCCCATATATAAATGGTGTTGATATTTACACTCAGGATGTGTGTTCTGGTGCAGAGGCTGAGCAGGGAGGCTGGTAAACTGCAGTGTTCCACTTCAACCCAGGTGCGTCGGTTGGAAGGATGCGTTGCTGGGATTGGGGGGCAGAATTGAGTGCAATGGAAATTACCATAGCAGTTCAGTGAGGAAGAGGATGGACTTACGATAGCTGGGTAGGAGTGAAGAGCAGGGACAATCTCTTATTAACAGTTTGAGACAATACCATCCGTTCAACACACACACACACACACAAATATATATATATATATATATATATATATATATATATATATATATATATATATATATATATATATATATATATATATATATATATATATATATATACATATATATATATTCTGTTAGCAACTTTGGATTGGCTATATAGTTTAGATTTTTTAAATAGGTTGCAAGCACTTACCAACATTTTTCGTGTCTCATTCTTAATAATGAACTAATGTTCCTAACGAAATCTTCGCCTTTAGACACAGGAGAAATCGTGCGGTGGACTAAGCAAGGGTTCGACGTGAGGACGAAGGTTCATGAATCGGTGGAGGAGCCTTCACCGTGTACGACAACACTATATTCTTCGCTCACAGTGACGACGGTGCCATCTACCGGCAGGATGGTCCACAGGCGGCACCAACCCGCCTCACACGCTCTCACAACAGAAGATATACCGATGGTGCTTATTGCCTCTGGTAACTGTCCATTTTTTCAATACTTGTCGTTCCAGTGTCTGCATTTCCAGTACCTGAATTTCCAGTACCTGCATATCCAGTACATGCAGTTCTAAAATCTGCATTTCCAATACCTGTAGTTCTAAGACCAACATTTCCAATACCTGTAGTTCTAAGACCAACATTTCCAATACCTGTAGTTCTAAGACCAACATTTCCAATACCTGCATTTCCAATACCTGTAGTTCTAATACCAACATTTCCAGTTCCATTTCCAATACCTGTAGTTTAAATACCAACATTTCCAATACCTGAATTTTCAGTACCTGCATTTCCACTACCTGCATTTCCAGTACCTTCATTTTCAATACCAACATTTCCAATACCTGCAGTTCTAATACCAGCATTTCCAATCAGTGACCCAGCCAGGATTTCAATCTTGTGCGGGGACTTTAAAAAAAAAATCATACGCCTGGAAAAAAATCAAAGAATGTTTCTTTTTTTTTTTTAATATGATTTTCAGTATGCATGTGAAAGTTCCAAAATTATTATTAATATTCTCGTGGTCACTGACCAATATAACAGTGAAAATTTCTCTTCAGTTGAAAAAATTTGTGATGCATCTGGGGAGGTATGCTTTAGTTTCTTTAGCCTCCCCTCTCTCCCTCTTTTTCCCCTTCTTCCACTCCCCCTCTTCTTCCCTTCTTCCACTCCCTCTTTTTCCCCTTCTTCCACTCCCCCTCATCCCTCCCCCTCACCTGTATCTATACTGTGTATACATTTCATGTTGACATAATATGCGATTCATACACGTCATTGTCAAGTTCAACTAAAAAGTGGATGGAACATTATCTTCTTGTCCTCCTCCTCCTATCCCCTCCTTCCATACCTAGTTCATCCCTTTCTGTCCATCCCCCGTCCCCCTCTCATCCCCTTTTTAGCAGCCTTGGCCAAAGAATCTAACTTATTTTGATACCTGTGTTAGCCCATAGGACGTCATGCTAGTGACCATTTAGAATTTTGAGCAGCGAAGTTAATGTTATTGTTAATCGTATATGCCATGATTATTTTAATGTGTCCGAGAATATTTTCCTGTTCTGGCACCTTTGGCATTCGTGCCATAGGTTGGCCAGCACTACAGTGTGTTGTTACGAGCTTGTAATCCCTCGGGCGAGCCCCAGATTCTGTTTACACAACTTGTTACATATTTATTGAATACAATTCCCAAGTGCTTGGCATGCTAGTGCCTGTCTTTGTGCTTAACAATATTTTACTAAATGTAAAACTGCACTTTGTATATTACAGAAATAAATAGTTTGTAAGTTTAATAAAATCACATGTGGAACACCTGGATATCTTGATTGCAAGGTTTCGCCCTGAAAAATCTGCTGTGCTGGGTAAATATTACGTTCACGAAATCTCTAATAAAATCATTTCTACGCAGATGGATGCCATCGTGTATGTAGTGGAGGACCATGATGTGGTGAAGCAGGGGAAGGATGTGGAGGCATGTAAACACTGGTGCCCTGAATGCCAAGACTGGTGGTGAGACACTGCTGGCCAGTCATGCTGACTTTGCCCCTCCTCTCCCTGATACCCTCCTCGCCTGATACAGTGGCACCATCCGCAGATGGTATGGCTTCTGGTGTGCCTTGTTTTATGCGGTACGAAACGCAGGAAAAATGTAATCGGCTTGTTTTCATTGTCTTGTTTATGAAGATGTTGAGTCGATACAAAAAGACTAAAGTATTTATATGTATGATGAACTGTGAGGGTTCCTTGTATAAATACCAGTTATCTAATCCCCCAAATGATGGTATAATCGGCCTGTCTCTTCATATTTACCAAACAGAATATAATTAGAGGGTGTGTGCCTCTCAGCGTATATCCCTGAGAGTAAACTTTAATTTTTACTTTAGGGGTTAAATATTCCTCACTGTTGTTGAATATATGACTTGCAACTTTAATGACACCTTTGTAGTCGATAGGTGTTA
Organism: Cherax destructor; assembly: GCA_009830355.1. Lineage (NCBI taxonomy): Eukaryota > Metazoa > Arthropoda > Malacostraca > Decapoda > Parastacidae > Cherax > Cherax destructor. Next base: position 32,856 of record WNWK01020400.1, on the reverse strand, counting down.
AACCCAGTTAAGCATATCAGTCATTCCTTCGACTGCCACAGCCATGGTGGAACCGCAGCTGTGTGTGGCCAAAATCAATGACCAGAGACAAGTCAACATCATCTTTACCCGTCAAAACAGGAGGTCAGTGTCTGCTGTACTGTTCTCAAACATCACATTTTTGTCTTTGTAATATCTGCATAGAGTAAAGTCGATAATGTTTTCGTAATATCTGGTCATAACAAGCATTTTACTTATCTTTAAAGAAGGTTATAAATTTATTAGAATAGATTCAGTTCCCTTAATTTTATTCGACCTTTGCTTTATTATTCAGCAATATGATGCCCTCGTTTGACCGAGCAACAACCTGTACTACGTGCATGATCACACAGGCTGGTGGAACTTGTACAAGGTCACTGGGTCTCAAGGTGGAGGTGAACCTCACACCAGAGTCCAAGGAGGTGGGCTTTGCCCATGTGGCAGTAAGTATTTATGTTATACTTTAAATTTACTTTACATCCGTTTTCCTCCTAAAATGTTTTCAATTGTCTTATCTAAAAATATCTGTGATGTGTGTCTTTCTCATTCCCTATATTTCTTGTTCCACTAAAATTCTCAATAATAATAAATATTAAATTTATTATAGTTCAGTTTGCAAATTATGTATCATTGGCGTTTCAAAAAGGGTGCCATGGTCACATAAGACTTTGTTTACTTTTTTCTAAAATCTTCGGTCATTTTCAAATTAGTTTTGTTTAGAGCGAAACGTTGTCGCAATAGAAACCTATTCTGCAACGTTTCTTGTCTTCACGCTTTAAGAACTGCCAAGGCGTTCTGAAAAAATAAATGAAATGGTTTTAATTCATATTTTAAAGTGTTTATCAGTAGCCAGCTGAAGGCCTCGGTCAGATGACCAAAAGCTCCAGCTGTGGGTCATCATATGACTAAGACCCGCGTCAGGAAACTCCTGTCCTGTTTCCCGACAAACTTTACCTAACCTAAGGCGTCCTGAGCCGTCCATGTCCCTTAACACATCGTTCATCTCATCACAACATAGTCTAAAACACCGACAAGTTGATGTTGAAACGTTTCGCCTACACAGTAGACTTCTTCAGTCAAATACAGAGGCAGCAGGTGTAGTAATGACATGAAGATGATGTAATCAGTCCATCAACCTTGGAGATATGAGGTGGTCAGTCCCTCAGCTTGGTGAAGAGTTCAGCTCCATGGTCTGGAACGCTGTCCAACGATATCCAACTGTTACATGTCTCTTAGTCAACAGAGCACGTCACACCTCACTTCACATACGTTCTTCAACACTGTCCCTTCACAGAGAGCGCTGCGATGCTGGCGAAGGTCACTTGATCCATGGAACCGGAGTTACCCTCCCCTTCCTTGAGTCAGACCTGATTACCCCACATTACAATGGCGCTCCACGACTCTTATAAGATCTACGCAACCCATGACTCTTACAAGATCTACCAACCCATGACTCTTACAAGATCTACGCAACCCATGACTCTTACAAAGTCTACGCTACCCCATGACTCTTAAATGCAGACTCTGTGAATCCTTAAGTGACATCACTGTGCTACATCAGGTATGACATCTTCCCTCTATCGTCTCTTCCAAGATATACGAGTCATTTTTACTAAGAACTCCTTCACACTAGAGCCGCCCGGACAGGAAGCAGTTTCAGAATGGCTTCATTAGTTACACTTAAAGCTGGTATGCTTGAGTGTTACCGAGCGAAAGACACATTACGGATAGCTACGTATGTAGCTTCTCTCTCCTTTGGCTGATGATACATAAGATTTATTAAATCCACAGATTTGGTTGGAGAGCCTATGTTGTTAATCCCAAGACTGACAATGAAGTGGTGGCCATTGCTTCCCATGTGAGTATGTTGTGTAATCCAACTGTCCATTGTATATTATATTATATATATATATATATATATATATATATATATATATATATATATATATATATATATATATATATATATATATATATATATATATATATATAACGTATGGTGTTGATAAAGGGATCTTCTTTCATTTAATTAGAGGTATTCTCTGATCAGGGTCAATGAGCATCAAGGTGCTTCGTCTGTAGAGATGATAAAGTGCAAATTCACGTATATTTGCAGGAGTTGATGGTGGTGGAGATGGAGAGCCATACGAGGAGGAGTATACCTACTGGATACGCCATCCATCTTCGTGGAGTTGTTTACTCCAAGGATGGCACTCAGGTAAAGACATGACGTCTGTCTTGCAGAGTGTGTGTAGTGCATCACACAAGTAAATATTACTTATCTTTGTGTGTGTATGCTCAACTGCCTGTGGTTGTAGGGGTCGAGACATAGCTCCTGGCCCCGCTTCTTCACTTAATCGCTACTACGTCCTCTCTCTCCCTGCTCCATGAACTTTATCATACCTCGTCTTAAAACTGTGCATGGTTCCTGCCTCCACTACGTCACTTGCCAGACTATTCCACTTCCTGACAACTCTGACTAAAGAAATACTTTCTAACATCCCTTTGACTCAGCTTCCAATTGTGACCCCTTATTTCTGTGTTCCATCTCTGGAACATCTTGTCTCTGTCCACCTTGTCAATTCCTCGCAGTATTTTGTATGTCGTTATCATGTCCTCCCTAACCTTCCTGTTCTCCAGTTTCGTCAGCGTGCGTGTGTGCGCGCTCCACATCGTGCAACGCGTAGTTATCATGCAGCAACCAAGGCCAGGCGCGCGCGCGTGTGTGTGTGTGTGTGTGTGTGTGTGTGTGTGTGTGTGTGTATGTGTGTGTGTGTGTGTGTGTGTGTTTTTGTTTGTTTTATGGTGTGAATACTTGGCAGGCAAGGCAAGCAAGCGTACGTGTTTAGGCTTAAATCTGAGGAAATAATATCAGTTAGGTAAATGTGCAAATTACAGAAGTGTGTACTCACCTATTTGTGGTTGCAGGGGTCGAGGCATAGCTGCTGGCCCCGCCTCTTCACTTATTGCTACTAGGTTCTCTCTCTCCCTGCTCCATGAGCTTTATCAAACCTCGTCTTAAAACTATGTATGGTTCCTGCAGCCACCACGTCACTTTCTAGGCTGTGTGTACTCACCTAGTTGTGGTTGCAGGGGTCGAGTCATAGCTCCTGGTGTGTGTGTGTGTGGTGATAAATACGTCTACATCTTGACTTATACAATTACCACTTGTCACCATCTTCATATACTCTCTACAAAACCCACTGGGATCAGTTCTCTCCTTTATTTTCCCTGGTAAGGTGTATGTGGTGGCAGGTGATGGAGGGCGAGCGGCAAGGCTCATCCAGGTGACGGTGGGAACAGGAGAGGTGAAGGTGGTGAGTGAGGTGGGTGATGAAGTCATCCATCCTGGCTACATCAGTCATCCCTCACACATCCGCTATCCCACTACTCACGACGACTTTGCTTATGGATACCTGTACCTGCCTAAAGTAAGTATACTTGTTACTTTTGTGGGGAAGCGCTAAATTTGTAAGGGTTATGCAGCGCCGGGTAATATGGGATAGTGAGGTTTTGGCTCAAGAATAGAGAGGGTGAACTGCATTTTCTGAGATCATGAACCCTAGATAGTGTCCAAGAACCCTCTTGAGGGTTCAGGAAGCTTCTAGGGAATGGGAGGTAGTCATGTTTGATCCAAGAAAGAGAAAGGTAGCTCCAATTCCCTGGATCAAGACACACCATCCCTATGAGGAAGGAGTCCCAACTAATCTCCCTTTTTATTCTATGGCCGCCCCTCAAGGGGGGTTCCTTGATGCTGGTGAGGGGCTCTTGAACTAGAGAATTGGATTTGTATTCCAATTCCCTGAATCAAGCCTGAATGCCGTCCATCCCCTACCCCCCCACAAGGCGCTGTATAATCCCTATGGGTTTAGAGCTCCCCCATGATAATAAACTTTCCATATCACAGAATATATACGCTGAAAGGTGTATGTCTTTCATCGTTTGGGCTGATAATTTAATTTCCTTTTCATGAATTAAAGTATTCTTGACCGACCCATGTGTAATACACTTCAAATTATTAAATAATAATATTCATTTATATGTACAGAGCAATTATTTATAATTACAGAGGTATCTGCAGGGACCTCGGGGAATTAAGAGGACTCTATTGACGTTAATAATTTTATGGGGATTTTACTTGATACTGGTTACTTTAACTGGAGAAATCGTAGTGACACATAGTCAAGATCACAGAAGTGGGTGAGGCTCGAACCTATAACAGGGAGTATTAAAACTAGCAGGCCGGTGTGCTGAACCACTGGCCCATGTTAGGCCGGCATGGTCCAGCGGTTACTCATACTGGCTTGCCAGTTTTAGGACGAGTTTTGCGATTTAAAATACCATTGATTTGTTGAGTGTCTATATCAACTGTTTGTTGATTTTTATCATTGTTTTTATCGTTTCACAACAATTTTTTTTAATGGCTACGAGCGTTGAGTGACCTACCCAATGGCGGACCTACATTTTTGGGTCCCTGAAGCTTGAACTGTTATTGGGTCCCTGAAGCTTGAACTGTTATTGGGTCCCTGAAGCTTGAACTGTTATGGGTCACCTTCACAACCAACAACAGTTAGGCCTACTACAGGTAGGCCTACTACACTAGGCCTACTACAGCTAGGCCTACTACAACTAGGCCTACTACAGCTAGGCCTACTACAGCTAGGCCTACATGATACTTTAATAACCTTCTAATTTTTATTTTAACTATTATTTTGTTCTGAATTACACTATATTATTATTTTTTCAACCCTTCACATACAATAGACCCAAAATTAAGCAATGTGGACTTAAAATCGCTTCTGGGGCCCTCCGGGATTAGGGGCCCTGAAGGTTAAGCTTCACTAGTTTCACAGTAGATCCATCCCTGGACCTACCAGATCAAATATCACAACTGTATCCCCAACAGAACAAGGACTTCCGCGCTCCGGAGGGTACCAAGCCACCGCTACTGGTGCGAGTTCACGGGGGTCCCACAGGGGAGACCTTCCCTGTACTTCATCTCGCCTACCAGTTCTTCACTTCAAGGGGCTTCGCTCTCCTTGACCTCAACTACCGGGGCAGCACCGGTTATGGCACAGAATACCGCAACAATCTCAATGGAAAGTAAGGGATTCTATTTTGTTTTTACGCAGATTTAATGGGTAAAAGATTTTATGCTACCTCAGTTTAAATTACAGTCTAGAACTGTTTCTTTTTTCAGCTTAATTTACAGGCTAAGAGCTGTTAACTTCCCTCAGCTCACTTTACACACTAGCTCTTAGCTTAACTAAGCTCAGTTTACAAGCTCAGAGCTGTTATTCTCTCAGTGCCTAGCTCACTTTAAAGCCCAACCCCGGGATGACATGAACAGTCGATTAATTGCAGTGTACCTATTTACTACTAGCTTAACAAGAGCATCAGATCTGAGAGACTTAGCTATGTACCTCAACAAGCCCGAGAATCGAACTCTGGCTCTTTCAGGTGTATGCCTCACTCAACTTCTGCTATATGTAGCTATTGAAAATAAAAAAAATCATTTGATTGTAAAGTGCACCTTTCAATTGTCACATTATTATTATTATTATTATTATTATTATTATTATTATTATTATTATTATTATTATTATTATTATTATTATATAAATCAAAGCCGTGTAGATTTTTTTTTTTTTTTTTTTTTTTTTTTTTAAATAAACACATAAAACTAAAGCAGGCCCTAAACCCTGTACCTTATTATACAAAACAGGTACATGAGTCTAATATTTTGTATTCCCTACGTCATCATCCAACAGAGAAGCTCCCCATACTCATACTCCAGACCCATGCCTCTCCGACCAAGAAAAACCGTCAGGTAAACCCACTCAATCCCTTACAAAAGATTAACCCCCATAATCAAAACCCTCCCCCACTTGAAAAGCCACCCCCTCGTCATTAGTCATCCCAACCCCTCCATGCACACATACCCTAAAACCCCTTATCTCCCCACAACCGCTAAAATTACCTTGATAATTAAAATCCTCTCCCACTATGACCCAACAGACACACCTCCCCACCTAGAACTACACCCTAATACACATCCAAAACTCCACGCTCACTCATCATACCTTAACCAGGATGAGCTTACCCTCCTACCACGTCAAGCCCCCTTCATTCTACAATACATCCCGCAAAACCATGTTCCTATACTCATCAGAAAATGCAGACTCCCATTTACTCCCATACACCACCCGATTCCTGCATTTACTCCTATACATTGTGCCTCCCATAGCTCTAATCCTTTCCCCACCCCTTGCTCCCTCAGTCTCCAGGACACACACACGAAATCCACCATTAAATACCATAAACCCCTGCGTTCTCTATCACCCACCCTCGTATATCCATACTCATAGCCCTCAGTACTGAAATACCCCACCCCCATTTTCCTCAACACCCTGCCTATCCATTCTCTCACCACCCCAGTTCCTCACAAAATATATAGCATGCATCACTGTTTCTTGCGACCCACATCTTTTACAGCACCCATCTCGAACAATGCCCATCCGACATAACAATGCCTTATCTGCCACCACCCCATGTAGAAACCTATACATTAATTCCCTATCCCCAGCCCTAATCCTCATACCTTTCAAACCCTCCAGATCAATCCCCAATCATACATAGGGTATTCAGCCACCCTATCCAATCCCATCCTTCCCCACACGCGACCTCCAAAACACTAGCCTTCACTTCTTGCACCCTCCTCACAATCACCAAATGCCGCAATATATCCCAACACGTCCCCAACGATACACCCCCCCACCATCTGCGCACCTCCTGCTCCACCGCTCCCACGGTAGCCCCCTCAGTGCCTCCCAGCCGCACCATACACCGTTTCACAAACAAACACATCAACCTCCTTTCCACCCAAATAAGCCCCAACCCCTAACTCCACTCTCTTCCTAACCACCTCCTTCCTCAACCAGTGTTTACCGAAAGCCCAAATGTACTTAAAACCCTCACCTCCAACCCTCTCACATCTCCTGCATCAGAGGGTAAACCACTGCCACGTGCCACAGTCTACTGTAGATCAGCATGTTCACCGCTATCACCCTCTGATGCAAGGAAAGATCCCCCGCCCTCCAACTCGCCAACCTATCTAGCGCTAGTTGCACCACCCTCCCAGATTTCACCCTCCTGGCCTCCATACTGTCACCCATATACATAATACCACAAATTTTCAGACTATCCACAATAATCCACCCATATCTCTCAGCCAATCTACCTCCAATCCATGCCCCTACCTCCAACAAACGCGATTTCGCCCCATTAATTCTCATACCGTAGCTGCACAAAACACCCTTAGAGCCCCTCAATAATCTTCAATCCCTCTTCCATTCTCACCAGCACCGTGGTATCGTCCACGTACCCCACTATATCATTTCCTCCCATCCCTACCTGTATCCCACCCACCCCCATTCTTCACAATCATCCTGTAAAAGGGATCTTGCATGCACGCGAACAATATCTGGGATAATGGACATCCCTGTCGCAAACCCTATCCATTCGTACCACCCTTCCCAGTTTCCCATTCACCTGCACACGCACAGTAGCCCCGAATACACCGTCTCTACCCACCTAACTACCTCCTCACCAAACCCCTGTTTTCTCATGATCGCATACAGCATCTTTCTCTCCACACTATCATATGCCCCCTTCCAGTCCAACGCTAATACTCCTCCCCAGCCCCTCTATAAATCCCTTGATGCGTTCATGTCCCTCAATCATACACCTACCTGGTATCCCACGTTGTCCTTCCGCTATCACCTTCTGCAATACTCTCTTCAATCTGTTCCCCAAAACCTTCGCAAAGATTTTATAATCTGCATTCATCATTACCAGAGGTCTATAATTCTGCACCATGTTCCCTGATTACTCTTCTTAACTAATACTACCACCCCCATGCCCTGCTCCCTCCCCATTCTACACCTACTCTTCATACAATTCATCAAGGCCACCATACATTCCTTCAACACATCCCAATGTACCCTATAAAATTCATTCACCATACCATCCATACCAGGCGCCTTTCCCTACTCATTCCATTCACCGCCTCCCACACCTCCTCCTCTGTTATTTCTCCCTCCAGACACAACCTGTCCTTGTCCCCCAAAACCCCTACCACACCCTCCTCTACAATCTCACCTTCACTCCTGCCCCCACCCTTGCTCCGCAAATACGCCTCAAACCACTTATCCACGTAAACTCCCATCGCCTCAGTCGTCCGTAAACATTGACCCCTATTGAATCCTTCCAAATCCTCCTCCACATCCAGGTAGTCTATCGTCATAGCCTCTCTGCCCCCTACACCTGCCCACAACGTACCGCGATGGTCTGTCACCCCATAAAGCATCATCCATACCCGCTTCACTCTGCACGCATCAAACCTCTCATTTTGCAAATCCCTCAGTCTTTCTTTCAAACCTCGAATCTCATCCATCACCTGCACTCCTCCACGCTCATAACAACCTTGCAACAACCCTCAAGATACTTTTGTAGACCATACCTCCAGCACACCTCCTCTCTCCCCAGCTTCTGATAATATTTCCTAATTCCTATTTTCGCACAGCTCTCCACCATTCCACCAAATCATTATTATCCTCTCCCTTTGTTCCCACAATGACCCCCACCACCTCCTAAAATCATCCGCCCTACCCATGCCAGTCAATAATCTACCATTCAGCTTCCAATAACTCTGATACCACCTAATCACCCCTTCCCAACTCACATCTGCCAGAACACCCTATGGTCCGAGAATCCACATCAAAAGTCTGCACCTCCCTACAACCACCCTCCCCGTCACATATACCCTATCCAAAGCGCCGCATATCCTTCCTAACAAAAGTATACTCCACAAAATCCCCCTCCCACTACGTCCCTAAAACCTGCACTACTCAATAAATCCTCAACGCCCCCAACTCACACCCGCTCCCTAGGTTCCACATCCCTTTTTCTAATTACACTATTAAAATCCTCCCAATATTGCCACACCCAGCAAACCTCCCAATGCCCCCACCATGTAATCGTTTAAAAAATCAATTTTCACTCTTCGAGAAGCCTCCGCTGGCATATAAACCCCTACGAAACAAACCTTCACCCCCAATCCCCTCCACCCTTACCACCCTGCCCCCCACTCTCCTCCCACGCTCGTAGAACAAAGGGGCTTGACGTGCTAATGACCACTGCCACACCCCTTTTAATTTCCCTGAAGACCCTGCATACACCTCATATCCCTGCAAACATAATTCACGTCCACATCTATAATTGTGCTCCTGTAGGAACCCCACTTGCACACCATACCGTCTCAAAGTTCCCTCTACCCACCGTCGCTTGACCTCTGCCCTCAACCCATTAACATTAATAGTTAGACACTGGAATATAAATGAGTGGGTTTACCATTCGACCTCTGCACAGACTGTGACATTATCCTTCCTTTACCACCCCCCTTGCCCACACTTTTGCTGCCCATAGCAGCATCCTTACCATCATCTCTTGCCAACTCCCCTCCCCTGTCATTCCCCTCACTTCCACCAAAGGCTTCTTCGTGACCCTCTGGGCCGGTGTCAAGATATCATCATGATCTTCGACCGTGCCAGATCGCTTCCGCGACCCGCTCCCCACCTCCATCATGTCCCCACTATCACTCTGATGCACCTCCACATTGACGCACTCACGCACCAATGCTGCTACCTCAGGACTCTCCTGCCCCGAGTCAATCCCAACTCGTGCCTCCTCCACCAAATCTGCCCCATCCCCAACATGCAACACCTGTAATGGATCATCCAGTAATCCCTGAATCACTTCCACCAGAGGCACATCCATGCCTTCCTCTATCACAGGTACTTCCTCAACCTCCTTTTCATTCACCTCTCTTCCCAAAGTAGGCTCTGATGGGTGGCACGGTTCTGCCACACCCTCCACTATTTCACTCCAGCTCCTGGTCCTTTGCTGCTGTCCCTCATCACCAGCCGTCCCCTCATACTTTCCCTGTGGTTCTGTCAGGATCTTGCGTTCAGCGGTTCGTTGAGCACCTCTCCGCAAACAATCCGCTGCTACATGATCAAAATTCCCACATATCCTACACGTCCTCCTTTGTCCTGCGTAAGTCACGTACACTTGCATACGAAACTCAGCTATAATGATGTAAGATGGAATGGGCCTCCTTAACGACATCTTTAAGGTGAAAGATCCCTCAGGAAGTCCCTCCATTGGTCCCACACTCCACTTTCCTGCCGTTGCCAGATGTACTGTCCCATACTCGCTGAAGACACGTCCCACATCCATTTGATCCGCCTCAAAAGGCACATTCTTTACCTTTACCCATGTGTAGGTGCGAGACACATCCTTTAATCGCACCTGCAACGTCGCATTGACCGTGTAGACGTTGTCCTGATGTCGCTCTACCAATGTCTCATATGCTGCAGCTGTTAACAACTTCACAAAGATCCTGTTCATGCCATTTAGTGCCACTCCATACAGTTCCTCCATATCAATGTTGTATATATCACGAAGAATAGTAGGTATTACTGTAGCCGCCACAGCAGGTTGAATTACTCCTGTAACCATGTCTATGCAGACGGTGTTGATGCGGCGTCTGCCCACCGCCGCCATGACAGTGAAAATAAAGTTGCTCACAGTCTCCACCAGGGGCCAGAGACCAGAGTAGCACACCCTTCTCTCACGAGAGCTGGGTGGCGTAAGTAAGTAAGTAAGTAAGTTTATTCAGGTATACATAAATACATTTACATACATTATCATACATAGCAGCATATGTGTAGAGAACCTAGGATAACCCAAAAAAGTCAGACAGAGTGACTTATTTCCATTGGGGTCCTTTTTGTACTTAATTTTTACATTGTAGGATATATATGTCATTATATTATAAAGGATATATGTATACTAGGAATAAGGTAAAAAGAGTTATTTACATATACATGTGTGTTAACTAAAAAAATAAAAAATCATTCTCCTCCCTTTCTGTCGCTACATTCATTAGGTACTTTTTGGTTCTCTTCTTGAACTGGCTCATGCTATGACTGCCTTTGACATGTGCAGGCAGTCTGTTCCATTCCTTTATTGCTGTACAATAAAAGGTGTTTGAAGCCTGGCCACTGACTGTGGGTACTACAAAGTTGTGCTCTCTCCCCCTAGTACTATGATTGCTTTGGTTCCCAGCCTTGACAAAATTGGCAGCAAGATATTCTGGACACTGTTTGTGAGCAATTTTATAAACTTGATTTAATTTAAGTTGTTTTACTCTGTCTTCAATATTCAGCATATCCAATTGTTGTAATTCATCCTGGCCTACATGCTCTCTTGGTCCCAGGTCCAGGATGAATCTTACCATTTTGTTCTGGGTGATTTGCAGCTTATCTTTCAGTTTTTTGTCAAGGCAGAGTACCATGAAGAGCAAGCGTAGTCCATATGACATTGTATAAGGGCTAGACATAGAGTCCTGCGAGCCTCAGTAGGTAGACACTGTGCTTGTCTGTAGAGGAACTTCAGTCTGGCATTCGCTTTCTTTACTACACTGTTCCCTATCAATTCTCCTGACATGCATGGGTCAAGGGATTCCCAGATATTTTACTGAGGAAACTGAAGTGATGGATTCCCCATTACACCGGACATTAAAATTATTTACCCTGCTCAGTTTATATTTCGTGCCAAAGAGTATGGCTTCTGTTTTCCCTAGATGTAACGATAGTTTGTTGTCTACTAACCATTTGCTGCAGGACTCCAGTTCCAGTGTTAATACATTAGATATATCTTGTGGGTCTTTACCTGACACTAACAGAGCACTGTCATCCGCATACAGTAGGAGTTTGCACTTGACACTGATGGGCATATCATTTACATAACACAGGAATAATAAAGGACCCAGAATACTACCTTGGGGAACTCCACATGCTATCGGCAGTGGTTCTGATTCCGTTTTGTTGATTTTGACAATTTGTTTCCTGTTGCTAAGATAGGACTTAAACCAGTCTGTGGAACCTATGCCGATAGCTTGAAGTTTCTTACATAATATATTGTGGTTGACAGTATCGAAGGCCTTTTGCAAGTCTAAAGTTACCATTCCTATGAGGTTCCCTATAGACATTTCAGTTCTCATGTAATCCATCAGATTAATTAGGGAGGTGTCGGTTGAGTAAGATCTCCTAAAGCCTGATTGGTAACTATGAACAATGTTGTTGTCACTAAGATATTTAACTACTTGACAGTACACCGCCCTCTCTAGAATTTTGGATATTACACTGAGTATACTAACAGGCCTATAGTTGCTGACATCAGACCTACTATTTTTCTTGAAGATAGGAGTAACTCTGGCCTCCTTGAACCCATCTGGCACTGTATTAGTGGTGATGGACAAATTTATTATGTGAGCAATGGGGATTGCCAGTTCAGAGGCACCATCTTTTAGGAACTTAGACGGGATGTTATCTGGGCCGGTGCTCTTAATTGGGTTTAACCTGCTTAGTTCTTTTTGCACGAAGTCATGAGATACACTTACTAGTTGACAACTGTTTGGAGTTACTCCTTTATTGGTATAGTATGTTTTAAATTTATCAGAGTCTGTGTTAAAGGTATTTGATGCAGCTGGTAGCTTACTTACTAGTGTTGATGCGACAGTTGTGTAGTATGAATTAAAACAATTTGCCACTTTAGTTGTTTCGTGGCATACCTCGTTATCGACATTTAGAACTATGTTAGATCTATCTACGGGTTTATGGCTATACCCCAACTGTTTGAGTTGTTGCCAGAGCTTTCTAGGGTTATTCTTGTACTCTTCGATCTTTGAGCAATAGTGTCTTGCCTTTGCGCCTTTTATAAGCCTCTGCACTCTGTTCCTCACCCTTTGAAATTCATTTAGTGCTGCAATATCCTGTCTGTCTGCCTTAAATCTTTTTATCAACTGGTCTCTGAATTTCATATTATCTAATATCTCAGTAGTCATCCAGGGTTCAGTTCTTCGTTTAATCCTAACCTCTTTAACTGGTGCAATATTATCAAGGATGGCAGAGAACATTGTTTTGAATTTTTCCCAGGCATCATTTACGTCCGTGCAACTTGTTATCACTGACCAGTCACAATTGTGTAGCATATTTACCAGTGTTTCTTTACTGTAGTTTCTAGTTGACCTAACTTTTATTGTCTTGTGTAGGCCTATCCGTTCCCTAGTGATTTTCCTGGTACAGTAAATGATGAAATGATCACTAAGACCTGTGGTAATGACCCTGACTGACTAATGTTCTCAGGGCGGTTACAAAGTATGTGGTCAATTAGGGTGGCTGAGAACTGTGTGATCCGGGTTGGTGTATTAATTAGTTGCATGTAACTATTTAAATCCAGAATTTGCTTATATCTTTTACATAGCCCGTTATTTTGCTGTTGAAAACAGATGTTGAAGTCTCCTAATATTACTGTCTCGTCATTGTTGTCAAGTCCTGACAAGACTCTCGAAAAGTCCTCTAAGAACTGGTCATGGGTGGGAGGGCGATAACTAGTTCCTACTAAGATGGGTTTGGTCTTGGGTAGCAACACTTCAAACCATAGAATCTCCAGTTTATTGTCATTTAAATCAGGTCTTGGATTATAGGCTAAGTCGTTCTTTATGTAGGCACATACCCCACCACCTTTTCTATTCCTATCTAAGCGTTTTATATTGTAACCTTCTATTTTGACCTCGTCGTCAGTCACCGTATCATCCAACCAGGATTCCGAGATGGATATAACTGCCGCTCTAGTTCTGTTAGCTAGAATCCTAATCTCTGCCAATTTTGGAAGAAGTGATCTTGCGTTGACATGAATAAAGTGAAGGCCTGTTTTCCTAAGACAATCATAATCATCAATAAATGGCAAGGGGTCATTAGCATTAAAAATAGGAAAATGAATGTCATCATTGCTAAAGGGTAACTGTGCCAAAGTGCATTTGTTACAAACAAAATGAAATCTGGCACCATTACCATAATTGAACACACATCCATTATGCACCCACCCCATACATCTCTTACATATGGTATGTTTACTGTTCTTCTTTCGTACCTTAGTACAGTGTATACAAATGTCTGGTGGTGTCTGAGATAATAATGGTTCTATTGTCTGTGCATTACCTATAGTGTTGTTATCATTACTAGCAACTAGACCGTCATTATCACCATGACTTATCTGTCTGTTTTGCACCTGTACCATAGATTGAGGTCCTGGATTAGTATGAATATCGCCACTTAATAGCACCACTATAAAAGCTGTGCGCCACTGTTTTGTTTTGGAGATGTGGGGTTGCCAAACCTTGCGGCGATAGTGGCACTTACGTTTCTGGTATGATGGCCGTTGGACTTTCACTTTCCAGGGAGCTATCACTTCATTCACCTTTTCCAGACCCCATGACTGCTTTCCTTCTTTCGAGAAATGCACAATAATGATAAATATCATTATGGCAGCCTGAACCCCTCTGATGCCAGCCATAGTTACTCTTCACTCTTTATCATTCTTTATCATTTCACAACAGAAATTTGTTTTCTTTTCTTTACTTTTTATTAAAAAGAAACCACTGATCCTATCAGACACCTAGCAATGCCTAGTAGCTACTCTAGAAATCACCACTGGTTACTAGTAAATTTTGTTATCACATACCCGGATTACCCCTCACTTATCCCCTTACTTCGTAAACTCCCATCACTCCTCACTTCATAGTCCGGCTTCCCCTATCACACTTCTAACTCATTTCCATCCTGGCAGTGTAAAAAGAAGTTTTTCAAAGGCGATGTCCGTACACAGCGCCATCAATCCTATATAGCGGGGCTCGTCGTTGTTGCTAGTCCTCGTAGAGTTGATGTGTCAGCCATTTTTAAAAGCAGTGAGTGTAAAAACGGCCACTGCCCTGACAGATTCCTTGGAGTTTTGTCGTTAGATTTGGCGTTTTCTCCTATGTTTCCCTCCTAATGTACACTGGTCATTAATATGGAAGTCCGCTATTAAAAATATCCTTGGTTGGTTAACTATTCACTTCTTTCCCACATTTAGCACTGAGGGAGAGAACCGCTGGTATAGCCTGACAGTTTCCTGGAGTTTGTTTTGTAGATTTATCGGTTTCTCCTGTGTTTCCCACCCATTAACACTGCTGCAGTTGATATGGTGGTCAGCTACTGTCAGTATAATTAGAATGTCGCTTCGTAGTTGTACATCTGGCAGTAGCTGGTGATTGAATGTCAGTCAGCCATGTTTAAATGATCACTTCCACCCCTCACCTGGCACTGAGGGGAAAAAAATCGACACTACACTACATTACAGACCTGTCAGTTTCCTTGTATTTTGTTGATTAGGTTTTCCCTTATGTTGACTTCCCATTAACACTGTGCAGATGATATGGGAGTCAGTCACTTCAGTGTTGTGGAAAACGTTGCTTGTCAGGATTGTACGTCTGGTAGCGGGTCTGGTATTTGAATGCCGGTCTCCTCTTTTGGTCATATTTGGTCCATTTCGCAATAGTCACCGTCAGTTTTCTTGTCACTGTAAGTTCCTTGTATGTTGTTACAACAGTTCCTGCAAATAGACCATTGCTGGAGTCTCAACGGCCCAGGGAATGGCAAAATATAGGAGCAGCCTTGATGTTGCTGCCTGGTGCCTGGTGGATGTTGTGTATCCATATGAATGATGAAAGCCGTGTAGATTATACAAAACTACTTGGCTGAAGGACACTGACCTCAAGGTCATAATGGCCTCAGCATTAACCTCCTCCAGGTGGGTATACTCAGTATTAACCTCCTCCAGGTGGGTATACTGTACTAGGTATTAACCTCCTCTAGGTGGGTATACTGTACTCAGTATTAACCTCCTCCAGGTGGGTATACTCAGTATTAACCTCCTCCAGGTGGTTATACTCAGTATTAACCTCCTCCTTGTGGGTATACTCAGTATTAACCTCCTCCAGGTGGGTATACTCATCATTAACCTCCTCCAGGTGGGTATACTCATCATTAACCTCCTCCAGGTGGGGTATACTGGATGTGGACGACGCTGTGGCAGGCGCCAACTACCTGGTGAAGGAGAATATAGTTGACGCCAGCAAGGTGTGTGTTGACGGTGGCTCTGCTGGTGGATTCACCACACTGTTGGTGCTCATGAGCGAAGACGCGCCTTTTGCAGCAGGTAAGACCACAGGAGAACACCTCAGTCTGTTGTTTGTAACAAACTCTCTCTTACACAAGACTGTGAAATATTCTTTCTTATTTTAAGTCATTTTAGGAGTTTCATATCTAGGTAGTGGCAAAAAAAAATTAATAGTGTTGGTAATTAAATAAATGAACATATATACTCGTATATATATATATATATATATATATATATATATATATATATATATATATATATATATATATATATACACACACACATGAAAAAGCGAGAGCTAACTAATGTTCAGTGCTACTTTGATCCTTTTTTAGGGATTAAAGTATTCTTGTCTGGCTGCGAAGGTTACCATGCAGCTTTAATAACCCATTAACCAACCCACCAACTAAAGGAGACATCATGTGTGTTGTAGATAGATTTTTCAATTTTAGTCTTCTGATTCCTGTCAAAAATTAAGCTAAAAGACTTTTGTTTTTTCCCTCCTTTTTTTTTTTTTTTTTTCCAATTTGAGCCATTGTCCACTTCTTCAGATCAAACGTAATAATCTCCCGGATTAACTACTTCCCCAGTACCTAACTGGTCTAATTATCTCTCATTTGCGTTAATATGCATGGGCGAACCCATCCAAAGCCATACACGGAAGCCATTCAAAGCTTTCTCTGCCGCAGATGAGCACTCCTTCCAGTAATTAAAACTGGAACTGCCCTCAGAATGACCCAGACACACGAGCTATGTTCAGCATTGTACCTTGTTAAATTACTCGAGTATGTATTGAATCTCTAACTGCGTCTTCAGGCGCCAGTTTCTTCGGGGTGTCCGACATTGAGTTGCTTGTGAACGACACGCACAAGTTTGAGAGCAGGTACATGGAGACGCTGGTCGGCAGCATCCACACGGAGAAGCATCTGTATGATGCTCGCTCACCCATTAAGAACGCAAAGAAACTCGGGAAGCCAACCATCTTCTTCCAGGGAACCGAAGATAAGGTTAGACGAAATTTGTGTAAGTGTAAATATAGACGTATGTAGACTAGAGGACAGAAGAGCCAGGGTTATGATTATGACAGAGGAAAAGGGAAATTGACGGGGGAGACAGGTAGAGTCTGAGAGGTTGGTCTCAGCTACACGGGGTCACAGCTACACGGGGTCTCAGCTACACGGGGTCTCAGCTACACGGGGTCACAGCTGGAAGTTAAGAACAATGAGTCACGGAAATGTTAGGAAATACTTATTTAGCTTTAGTGTTACCAGGAAGTTGAATGACCTAGATAGCGAGGTGGTAGAGGCAGGGTCATGCATAGTTTTAAGAATAGGTATAAAAGGGCTCACGCAACCAGGAGAGAGCGAAATCAGTAGTGGCAAGCGGTCGGACCAGGTGCAGAGACTCGAACACACACAAAACACACACACACCAAACACACACACCACACACACACGAAACACACACACACGAAACACACACACACACACCAAACACACACACACACACCAAACACACACACCAAACACACACACCAAACACACACCAAACACACACACACACACACACCAAACACACACGCTCGCCACAAAAAATCTAAACCCGTAACCTTAATTAGACAGTGAAAGAAATAAAGCCGATATATTAGAAAGAAATACAATGGTATTTAAGAACTTCCAAAGGTTATAAGTCATATTATCATGGGGGAGTGCTAAACCCGTAGGGATTATACAGCGCCTACGGGGGGAATGAAAGGCTCAACATTATTATTACTAGTATAATGAATAAGCACTAAACCCACAAGGGTTATACCGGGCTGCCATTCAGGCTCAATTCATGGAACTGGAGCGCAGATCCAATTCCCTGTATCAAGAGCCCCTCACCAGCGTCAAGGACCCTCCCTTGAGCGGTGAGAAACAAGAGGCATAGGAAATTAAGAATTGAAATGTATTCGCTATTATAGCCATACCTTACGAATTTAGAGCTTAAATTATTATTTATAGGAAAGAGCTAAACTTATGAGACATATAATGCCTGAGGAATGTTAGTCATTCAGGTAGCTCAGTCTCTTGGATCAAGAGCCCTTCGCTTGCAGGTAATTCGTCGACACTAACATTCATTATTGTGTTTTAATTCTCTAAGGGGAGACTTTCAAACCTTTGGGTTTTTTTCTTTGCAGATTGTGATTCCCAGTCACTCCAAGGTCATGTATGATATTGTGAACAACAAGGGTCTTCCTACGGCGTATATCCTGTTTGAAGGTGAGACGTGTTGTTAGGTTCCGGGCCAGAGCCAGCAGACTTATCCAGTGCCTGAGGAAGGGATTAGTATTATGGGGGAGCGCTAAACCTGTAGGGATTATACACCGCCTTGAGGGGAAGATGGAAGGCATTCAGGCTCAATTCAGGGAACTTGAGCACAGATCCAATTCTCTAGCTAGGGAGGGAAGGCAGTCAGGTTTTTGGCAAAGGAAACTATACTTACATATTAAATCAAGATCCTTTCACTGTCAAGACTGATACCGTAGATCAAAAGCCCTTCACTATAAAGTCTCTCTCTCTCTCTCAGTATTTATAAATTATATTCATGGCTCCATGAGTCTGGTCTACTGCTGAGTATGTTTTCCCTCAAGGGAGGTTCCTTGATGCAGGTTCGGGGCTGTTGATCTAATTAAGCGGCTTGTTCTCTGATTTCCTCTCATTCCCCCAGGCTACGTAGCGCCTCTACGCGCTTAGTGTCTTCCTGTAACTGTAATAATACTGCTGTGCATAGTTACTCATCGTGTGTGTTTACCATTAAGCTGACAAGACTCTTGATCTTGTACCATCAAGAGTGTTGAGAAAAATACATTTCTTGTGGAACAATTTTAACGAGAATAGTGAACTGACGAAGCTCTAAGCTGAGCAAAGTGTTTTCCTTACAAAAGCTTGTTCAGCATTTTTTTTTTTTTCTC
Source organism: Cherax destructor (assembly GCA_009830355.1). Lineage (NCBI taxonomy): Eukaryota > Metazoa > Arthropoda > Malacostraca > Decapoda > Parastacidae > Cherax > Cherax destructor. The sequence goes on along the minus strand of WNWK01020400.1, from coordinate 13,760 downwards.
TAGTGTCATCAGATTGACATTGGGATGATTCCTTGTGCTGAAAAACCCCCCACATGGGTTTATCCCATTCTCCTAATGCATGTTTATTCTGGTTTTCCGCAGGCGAGGCTCACGGGTTTATCAAACCAGAGAACATAAAGTCGTCACTGGTAGATGAGTTGTATTTCTTCTCTCAAGTGCTCGACTTCACTTTAGCTGACGTCACTTCAGATGTAAGTAGACTGGGCTGGTCTTCTTGTGTTCGGGGAAGCAGTAAACGCTGAAGGGTCAATACAGTGTTTGTGGAATGGGTGGTAAACAGTTTTGATCGGAGATTGAAGATACGCTTGATCCAAGTAATCACAAGTGTGTGATCATGGGAGAGTTATCATGGTTAGAGAAAGGGTAGGGCAACTCCAAATAGTTGAATCAAGAGCCCTTCGATGGAGTACAGGACCCCCCTCCCCCACGTAAAGGAAGGACAGACAAGACAGAGGTGCTCATACGTGCCTGGATGGGATTATTACTGGCACTTTTGAGTGACATTTAAATTAGATAAAATCTCCATGGATTTTAAAGCATTTGTGTATTTGCCACATTAAATTTACCATCGCAGACATCCAAAAATTATTTATACATTCTAGGGAAAGCGCTAAACCTGCAGACAAGGTAGTAAAGGTCAGATCTAGTTCCTTGGATCAAGATCCTCTCACGGGCGTCAAGAAAGCTCCCTCGAGGGGTCCCCACTGCGTAAGTGAACACACAAGGGCCATACAACCCCTGGAGAATAGGAATTAATCCTGCTTAATCCAAAGGTGAGGGATACTTCCTAATTCCTTGGATCAAGAATCCTCTATCAGGTAGATAGTATAAGGTTTGTCAGGAAACAGGACAAGCGTTTCCTGACGAGTGTCTTATCATATGATGACTAAGCTGGAGGTTTTGGTCATCTGATCGAGGCCTTCCACTGGCTTACCCCTCCACCCTTTAAAAATTATTGTTTTGATTATAACCATTTCTTGCGAGAGAATCAAGACAACATTCTACGGCTGTCAAAGGTTATGAACAAATATTTCATTATTTTTGTTCATTAATTTGAATACAATGAATACATTTAACTATTGATGAAATTCTCTCATAAGTTGACATTTAAAAACTACCATTTTTTTTTTCAGGTGGTCATTGACAACCTGGAGTCATGGAAGGAGAAACACCACTGAAATGAGCAGTTACTATTATTTTATATATGGGAAAGTTCTAAACCTGGGAGGGAATAAAGTTTGATCCAATTCTTCGTATAAGGAATTCATCATCAGATTCACGGCTTCCCCTCCCTCGTCTGGTATACACACTATTTTATTCACCAAGTTCTAAACTCGTACGAGTCTTGGAGTGCAGGTGAGAGGTAATGCTTGAAGCAGCGAGTCAGGAAGTGCGTAATGGTAGTTACAGTAACGTAATAATTATCATTAAGTTGGTAGGGAATCTGTAGGGGTCCTACAGCAGGCGCTGTAGGACCCCTACTGTCTACACTATCCCTTGTGAGCACTGTAAAGAAATGTGCAGGAGAAACAGGAATTTCAACAATATAATGAACAAAAATGCTTGCGTGCTTCAGAGGGACACTGATAGACACGTTGCTAAAACATTTATAATCCTCACAGACACCATTGTTCAGAAGCCTGAGTTATAGCAACCAAGTCACACATCAGACGACATGCCTCAAAACTTTATCAAGTCTTTACTATAAAAGCTTATTTACCCTTGTGGACGTTTGTACTGGCCAAAGTCCCAGAACCGAAAAGTTTTCCCATATACAAGCCCTACCAAGTGCTGGTATCTTAACCTTCGTGTCCATCCTGACGACCTGGAGAGAATTCCAGGGGTCAACGCCCCCGCGGCCCGGTCTGTGACCAGGCCTCCTGTTGGACCAGAGCCTGATCAACCAGGCTGTTACTGCTGGCCGCACGCAGTCCAACGTACGAACCACAGCCCGGCTGATCAGGTACCGACTTGAGGTGCCTGTCCAGTGCCTGCTTGAAGACAGCCAGGGGTTTGTTGGTAATCCCCCTGATGTATGCTGGGAGGCAGTTGAACAGTCTTGGGCCCCTGACACTTATTGTGTTGTCCCTCAACGTGCTAGTGGCACCCCTGCTCTTCATTGGGGGGACGTTACATCGCCTGCCGAGTCTTTTGCTTTCGTAGGGAGTGATTTTTGTGTGCAAGTTTGGTACTAAGCCCTCGAGAATTTTCCATGTGTATATAATAATGTATCTCTCCCGCCTGCGTTCTAGAGAGTACAGGTTTAGGAACTTCAAGACGAGGTATGAGTTTAGTATTAATCTTGTTAATAATTAACAATGGTGCTAATAAATATTCCATAATGATTTAGTGTTTTCCTTTTAATTTTGTTGCATTTCTTTATGTCTTGGATGATGCACATATGAATCTGGTAAAAAAAAAATTGAGCATTCAAATAGTATTTACTAATATATTATAAAATAATCAAACGGGAGTTCTCCCCACTTTTTAAAACTCGGTATATACAACAAAGATTTTTAAATAAATGTTTAAGTCAGCCACCAATAACTTCCTCACTTTGTTTTCAACTCATCTTTTATGTTTTAACAAAGTTTACAAATACTTTTCCAATCCAGTACGTTCCAAATCTTTAACAACTTTCTTTAATAATTTTCAACTTTCGAAGAAAAAGAACCTACATTATTTTACATGTACTTTCCTTGAGAGGCACTAGTTTAGTGAACCTTAAAGGGCCATTTTTTTTTTTTAACATTTATCTTTGAAAAAAATAAATGAGACCGTGTCCATCTGGTGTGTGGACAACATAAAAATGTGTATTTTGTTTGTTTTCAAGCAGCAGGAAGTTCTCTCTGGAAGTCTCGTCACAGTTGCCAGGACTACTGTGCTCATTACTTGGTGTGGTCGCTGTGAGGAGCCTCAGTTTTCACAGACTCAGGCCAGCCATTCAGACTTGCACAGTCCGTATTGCTGTCACACTGTAGAAGGTTATACCTGGAAATACAGAGAGAAATTACCAAAGAAAAATACGAATTTGGGACAATAACCAAAATAAATATATAAAATTTGAAGAGCGGAGAGCTTATTGAAATATAAAAGAAGACTAACACTTGAGTATCTTTATCAAGGAGAGATCTTCACAATGAATATATCCAAGTCTTACAGTCTTAATTCATTTACATGTCAATTTTGAAAGCCATTGGAATAATAATTATTGAAGCTTACAACTCTGAGTTAAAAATCTAATCTAGCATCTTTGTGGGATGATATATTTATATGCTTCTTTCAACAAATCGGCCGCTTCCCACCAAGGCGGGGTGGCCCAAAGAGAAAAACAAGTTTCTCTTTTTAACTTTAGTAATGTATACAGGAGAAAGGGTTACTAGCCCCTTGCTCCCGGCATTTTAGTTGACTCTTACGACACGCATGGCTTACGGAGGAAGAATTCTGTCCCACTTTCCCATGGAGATGAGAGGAAATAAGAACAAGAACTAGTAAGAAAACCCAGAGGGGTGTGTATATATATGCTTGTACATGAACCTCGACTTACGATTTTAATCCGTTCCATGGCCTAGCTCGTAACTCAGCTCGTATATAAATTTCCCTCATTTAAATTAATTAAAATGTCATTAATTCGTTCCAGCGGAATTTCTGCTCTCGGGAGGCATGACAAAATACTTCAATATGATGCTAATATCATCTAATATGATATAATAAACAATATTAATAACATAGAAACATGATATATACTCTAGAATGAATAAAATATGTCATTACGTATGTGACTAGTGGTGGTGGCAGCAGCCATTCCTGCTGCTGACTACATATCTTCCCATGCTCTTATTAGAAGAGAAAATGGAGTGTTTGTGGGGCTAACTGCACTAGATCACAGTAATGTACATAATTTATAAATAATAAATTTGTATAAAAACTGTATTAAAACAAACAGAGAATGTAAAGAAATAAAGTGGTTATTGTATGTATACTATAGTATACACTTGGAGCAGATGCTGGCAGAGCTTGAGGGTGGCATATGTTGTCAGTGGCCCTATAGTGTCAAGGAACCTTGACGCTGGTGAGTGGCTCTTGTCGTGCTTTCCTTCCATTTTTGACAAGTTATTTTGCCAAATTTCTTGTTTCTAACCATGGGTCCTAAGAAAGTAAGTGCAAAGGACAGTGCTGAGAAGAAAAAGAGGATGGTTTCCATGGAATTAAAGAATGAAATCATAGATAAACAAGCGAGGTTTGCGGGTTGAGGGGGAAGCGAGGGAGAGCTGGCTGGTAACTCGGAGCAAAAGATAGACCATGCGACGGCTCGTATCTCGAAAAATTTGTATGTTGGGACACTCGTAAGTCGAGGTTCCACTGTATAACAATAAGGATTAAAAGTAAAAGTATACTCCATAAACATGCTTTAAAATATATCTTAGGAAAAACAGACTTAAAACTATACATATTAAAAAATACAAGTGAAAATCATATGTATAATCAAACTGAGTACGTAAATGTATAAAGAAAATTATCACAAAAAATACAAAAATGAGAATACCAATGACAAGACGATTATTAATACTAAAACATGAAACCAGTTACTAATTAATGCTAACACTGTCAGTATTTGAGATACGAACGTATTTGTCAAATGACTCCTGATCCCTACTTAGATTTTATATTACAATTTACTTCCTTCTGTTGTTTAATATACCAGAAAGTTGAGACAACCTGTGGCTAATTTACATCAGCTTAATTTCTAAATATGTAGAGGCGTTTTGTTAGAAATTCACAATATTAACTTAGTGCTTGCACTTTGAAAAGCTACTAACAAAGCTAAAAGTTGAATATGGGAAGTGAAAAACTGGGGCACACAATTTAAAATATACTGTTACACCAAGTTTAAATAACCTGCATCATTTTAAAAAAATATCTGTGTTAGGAAAATCTTCTAATATTTCTGAAAGATAAGCACTTTGATTTCAACTCAAACTGATGTCTTTTAACAAATTGATGCCAGAAAACATCCACGTGTCAAGATGGAACAAAACAACTGAACACATACTTGCGAAACTGAAAGATTGATACTTACTCACCTAAATGGATTTAAAAATGAGGATGATGAGGCTTCACAATTTGGTGACTGATTCCCACTATGGATGATTTTGTCACCCCAACACCTGGCATCATCCCCAGTCTTGCTACCTGTCACCCCACCACTCGATCCTTTACCCTCTGAGGATTTTCCAAGCTCAGTTTTCTTAAGGTCAGGTTTCTTAGTCTCTGGAGAGGGCCAAAGAAAGGGTGAGGAGCCGAGGAACATCTGAGAGACGCGACGCAAGACTGGTCCAACCAAGCCTGGAGACTGGTGGTCCTTAGGAAGACTGGGTTCAGAGCGGACCAGCTCATGCAACATAGGATTCTGTTGGTAAGGATAAGATATTACATCTCGCCTCAATATTTATCAACTATCATATCTATCCCATTATTACTTATTCATAGTGTACGACTTGCCAATGAATAAACAGAAGAATGGACGAGGACTCAAACTGTTCTTTCACTCAGTCATCTGGGTGACTAAAGCTAAAACTTACGAAAATAGCATTAGACTTCTGGTCAACTAATCAAATAACATCAGCATCCACCACAAGTGTAAAGTATGAGAATCCAGAGCTAGGGAGAAGTACATGAAATAACCTCAAAGAAAAATCTTCAAATGGTTGGCTCAAAATCTTTCCTTCTCATATTACAGCACATTTTACCAGGCAAGGGTTTATTTTACTGGTGCAGTTATGTATACAAGTACATAAGAAAAATACAGATTATCTACCTACATCAGCACCTCTGAAGCTGGATGGGAACGGAGTATACAACAACCATCTTCCCTCTGGATTGCTGCACTGATGAATTCAATAGTGTCATACATTACCTAATGGGAAGAGTACTCACCTGTGCAATGGGTGCATCAGGAGACATATCCCCACAGGACTTGGATAAGTGATCTTGGACAGCAATGGTGGGTAACAGCCCCGTCGAGTCTGAGGCATGTGAGTTGATCCACATGCACATCGTATGCCCTCATTCAGGCTGTTCTCCCTGCAGGAAATTGGGGAGCACATTACATATTTTACTTAATTTTAAACCAGTATTATATTCAGTTGACTGAAGAAATTACCAATAAAATAAACTACTTTGCGATTAGAAAACTTTTTCTATGTATTTGACAGAAGCTTATCTTTTTTTTTTTCAAGAGTTATGTAATTTTCTTTTTTAAACAAACCAGCCATATCCCACCGAGGCAGGGTGATCTAAAAAGAAAAACGAAAATTAATTTTTAAATTTAGTAATGTATACAGAAGGGGTTACTAGCCCCTTGCTCCCGGAATTTTAGTCGCCTCTTATGACACGAATGGCTTACAGAGGAAGAATTCTGTTCTACTTTACCATGGATATAAGAGGAAATAAAAAGAACTAGTATGAAAATAGAAGAAAACCCAGAGGGGTGGGTGGGTGTGTGAATATATATATTATATATATACAGTAGACCCTTATATTACATGGTTTTATTTGATATGTTTTGGTTACTGCACTATTAAAAAATTGCGGCACAATTTTATACCACACTTTGTAAAATTAACTTACATGGTTTCGTTTGTGGACGTGGGAAAAAATTCCCCAGCTCAATTTGCCGCCTTGTTGTGGGTCAGCAGGGAAAACCTCCCGCCATCCCCTGCCACCCCCATCCCAGCCTTCATGAATACGTACGTGTTCAGTTCCATTCTCTCCTACAAGCTAGCTGTGTGTGTCGAGATAGACTGTGGCCGTAATGAAGTATCACTTTGTGCACATAAAAAGAATGAGGTAAATATGAGTTTTGGGATAACTGACTGACAAAGTTAGACTTTTCACTGAAGAGAACCCTGAAATGGTGTCTAGAGCAGCTGATGCCTTACCATCAGTTGCATAATGTACTGCGAGGTAAAATAGAACAGAAATTCATTACAGAATTTATGCACACTCCAGTAAAACCATCGACTTCAGTACCAGAACCTTTATCATCCACCTTAGCACAGTAGGGCCACAGCATAACTCTCCACTTTCTTCACAATCATCCACAAACACCAGCACCCAGAATGTAAGGTAAGAAATAATAATATTTATGTTCCATTTGCAGTCTTAAGCAGTAAAAACATAATACATTACGACAATGACCTACAATATTCACTTTTATTTTTGTAATATCTGGAGGTCTAAAATAAAGTTGTTTGGCACCTTGGAACGTAACCCTATTTTTTTCATAAGTTCTTCAGTTTATCTAACACAGATTTACCTAACCCGGAGTTTTCAGAAACCTACCTACCGTGTAATATAACAGTCTATCGTGTATGTTAATTGATAATTTTATTTCCTTGTAAAGCTTACAATGTATGTAGATACGTATATATACATATACACAAACATGTACATGTAAGTGTAAGTAGAAGCAAGACGTACTTGAAACCTGAAGTATTACCAAACTACAAACACCCACACATTACGATGGTAAGTGTTTGTTACTAATACTGTTGAATGACTATTTATATATATGTTAATGTTGATGGAAAGTCCATCTAGGATACCCAGAAATTAACACACACTGCCCTGTGTAGACAGAGGTAAGTAATCCTAGATTATCCAGGTATGGGAAGGCAGGTTCTTAGATTGATTTTAACTAATGACCTAATTGGATAATTAACTGTTCTATCTATCTATCTCTCTCTCTCTCTCTCTCTCACACACACACCACCCACCACCTACCCACCCACCTACCCACCCACCTTCCCAAACACCCACCTTCCCAAACACCCACCTTCCCAAAACACCCACCTTCCCAACACACATACACACACTACAACAACCAGCCTATCCAAGACCCACCTTCCAGCAAAGAACCACCTTCCAAACACCCACCTTCCCAAACACCCACCTTCCCAAACACCCACCTTCCCAAACACCCACCTTCCCAAACACCCACCTTCCCAAACACCCACCTTCCAAACACCCACCTTCCCAAACACCCACCCACCCACCCACCTCTGTTCTTCACTGTTTCTAATCCTAGAAAAGAAAATAACTTATTGTAAGCTAAATAATGAAGAGCTCAGACAAACTGACAGAAAATAGTTCTAAACAGAAATTTAAAGCTTCTTATTTAAAATATATAATAGTAGTCCTAGGTTATACTTTATATTTTTGGTAAAGCCTCATTTAGATTATGCTGCTCGGTCTTGGTCTCCATTTTAAAGAATGGACATAAATCTGCTGGAAAATATGCAGAGAATGATGAAGCAAATCCCAAGCATCCGGTGCCTTTTCTATAAAGATAGGCTGAGACACTGAATTTGCCCTCCGAAAAGTCATATAATTAGGGAAGATGTGATTGCACAAATATTAACCCAAAATAAATGAAAGGGACACAAATAACACTGAAAATATCTAACGAAGACAAAACTCATAGCTACCTGGAGTCTACCTGGAGAGAATTCCAGGGGTCAACGCCCCGCGGCCCGGTCCGTGACCAGGCCTCTTGTTGGACCAGAGCCTGATCAACCAGGCTGTTACTGCTGGCCGCACGCAGTCCAACGTACGAACCACAGCCCGGCTGATCAGGTACCGACTTGAGGTGCCTGTCCAGTGCCTGCTTGAAGACAGCCAGGGGCTTGTTGGTAATCCCCCTGATGTATGCTGGGAGGCAGTTGAACAATCTTGGGCCCCTCACACTTATTGTGTTGTCCCTCAACGTGCTAGTGGCACCCCTGCTCTTCATTGGGGGAATGTTACATCGCCTGCCGAGTCTTTTGCTTTCGTAGGGAGTGATTTTTGTGTGCAAGTTTGGTACTAAGCCCTCGAGAATTTTCCATGTGTATATAATAATGTATCTCTCCCGCCTGCGTTCTAGAGAGTACAGGTTTAGGAACTCAAGCGTTCCCAGTAGTTGAGGTGGTTTATCGCACTTATGCGTGCCGTGAAGGTTCTCTGCACATTTTCAAGGTCAGCAATTTCACCGCCTTGAAAGGTGCAGTTAGTGTGCAGCAATATTCCAGCCTAGATAGAACAAGCTATGGATTAAAGTTAGACAAATTAAGATTTAGAAAGTATATTCGGAAGTACTGGTTTGGTAAGAGTTGTAGACGAGTGGAGCAAACTCCCAAGTAGCATCATTGAGGCAAGAACTTTAGGTAGAATTATGTACAAGTTTGATGGGTATACGAGAAGGTGATTCATTCTTTTATTTTCTCTCTCGCCTACCTTTTGAAGGGTTATGGTATTATAGACCCAATTATCAATATGAATTTCTCATATGCTTGAATGCCTATACCAGTGAAATAAATGAAGATTAGCATATTGATGGTAGATTTTTTGGCGACTTACCTGAGTGAAGACACTCTCGCAACTACTGAAGGTGGTTTCAGTGACTAGTGGCTTTAAGCTGGGTGTTGAGAGATTGCTCGGTGTGTCTGACTGCCGCTGCTGTTGTTGTTGTTGTTTCTGCTGATCACATAATACATTATTAACCTGCTTACTGAGGCCTGTACTGCTCGAGGGCCAGACATGAGCCTTGCTTTGACTGGATTTCCATCATCTAGTCTCCTCAAATGCAAACATTACACAAAAATACAGAAATATCACAAATGTACAAAAATGCACATAAAATCACAACGAGACTGATGACTTCTAGAGTAGGATCAATCTTAATAGGAAGTGCACAAGGAAAGTGGTACAAAATTATTTGATGAGTGAGCTATAAGTGCACACATCCGTGTACACATTCATGCATGCCTGTACATGCACGTACACACAAAATTTTCTTTCAAATTGAAAATATACTTACGATGTTTTGCCGTTTGGGGAAAGATGTCAGATGCGGGTTTGGCGCAACCGCTGGAGTAGCCCAGGGTGCTGCCTGAGTGAGGAGTGTGTCTAGGTGAGGGAGAGACGCTGCCAGTGTTGGATGACATGCTACTACCCCGAGACGAGATGGACAGGTGGTTGACAGAGACGTTGATGTAGTTGACTATGGCCTTTGAGGTAGCATTGTAGCTGGAGGAGAGGGCCTTGGAAGTAGGCGAAAGGCAGGAACAGCTTGTCCACACACAGCTGGGCGAGTTGGAGGGGCAGCAGATGTTGAGATCCTTGGTGTATGCTGCGTGTGTTGGAGATGATGGTGCTGAGGGAGGAGGAGCACGCGGAGATGACCTCTCCTTCCCACTTTCCTTACCCTTAATATCCTCTGTCGTGTAAGAAATTACAAACATGTGAGGGAATAATAAATGGATTATGTAGACAAAACAATATACTTGTGAATGCATACACTTTAAACAGTAGTAGTAACACCCGGACAGTGGACAGTATCAAGGCAAACAGATGACCAGTATGTTCTAATTTAATAGTTCTGCGCATGGGCAAAACGTAGTCAAAACTGTCAAGAGAACAATAAAACTGTCAATAAAATATTTATCAGGTTCATGGGTCCGGATGGGGATAAACCCGTAGGAGCCATATATCGCCTTGGAGGCAATCAGATATAGTCCAAGGAAGGAGAGATCAAGTTTAATCAATAGATCAAGAGCCCCTACTAGCATCAGGGAATCTCCCGTGAGGGAAAACGAGAAGCATCTTCTAAATACAAAAATGACAAAGAAAGAAAATTTAAAAAAAAAAAAAAGAGAAACCTGAGAGGGATAAGAATGTTCAAGCAGTAGAAGGATGATAAAGATAGAACAAGGAAAATAACTGATTTAAATTAAACATTGCACAGAAAAATGCATATAAGAAGTTTGAGACAATGAGGAGATAGAGGATGCCAGTTAAGGGGGGATGTAGTGCTGTTCCTCACCCAGTTGTATGTAAGTCTCTAGTGGAGACCTGCCGTACTGGTCCACCTCCATGTAAATAGGTTGATCATAGCCTTCACTGTAGTCCTGGCAGGGTGAGAGCGTTCACTTAACGTGATGGATACAGCTTTCAAGGCAGGAGGATCAAGACAGGGTGCAATAATTATCTCGAGTTTTAATATATTAATGCATTTTCTGGGTAAATATTTATTACATTACAAATTTATAAAGCCCCAGTAAATAATTTAAAAATCAGCTGACTTGTTTACCACTAACTCTCAAGGCAACAAAAGTGTGTGTGTGTACTCACCTAATTGTGGTTGCAGGGGTCGAGACGTGTACTCACCTATTTGTACTCACCTATTTGTGGTTGCAGGGGTCGAGTCATAGCTCCTGGCCCCGCCTCTTCACTGATTGCTACTAGGTCCTCTCTCCCCTGCTCCATGAGCTTTATCAAACCTAGTCTTAAAACTATGTATGGTTCCTGCCTCCACTATGTCGCTTTCTAAGCTATTCCATTTCCCTGACAACTCTATGACTGAAGAAATACTTCCTAACATCCCTTTGACTCATAGGAGTCTTCAACTTCCAATTATGACCCCTTGTTTCTGTGTCCCCTCTCTGGAACATCTTGTCTCTGTCCACCTTATCTATTCCTCGCAGTATTTTATATGTCGTTATCATGTCTCCCTAACCCTCCTGTCCTCTAGTGTCGTCAGGCCGATTTCCCTTAACCTTTCTTCGTAGGACAATCCCCTTAGCTCTGGGACTAGTCTTGTTGCAAACCTTGCACTTTCTCTAATTTCTTGACGTGCTTGACCAGGTGTGGGTTCCAAACCGGTGCTGCATACTCCAGTATGGGCCTGACGTATATGGTATACAGAGTCTTGAATGATTCCTTAGTGAGGTATTGGAACGCTATTCTTAGGTTTGCCAGCCGCCCGTATGCTGCAGCAGTTATCTGATTGATGTGTGCCTCAGGAGATGTGCTCGTATTATACTCACCCCAAGATCTTTTCTTTGAGTGAGGCTTGCAGTCTTTGGCCACCTAGACTATACTCTGTCTGCGGTCTTTTGCCCTTCCCCGATATTCATGACTTTACATTTGGCAGGGTTAAATTCAAGGAGCCAGTTACTGGACCAGGCTTGCAGCCTGTCCAGGTCTCTTTGTAGTCCTGCCTGATCCTCGACTGATTTTATTCTTCTCATTAACTTCACATCATCTGCAAACAGGGACACTTCTGAGTCTATCTCTTCCGTTATGTCATTCACATATACCAAAAACAGTACAGGTCCTAGGACTGACCCTTGTGGAACTCCACTCGTCACAGGTGCCCACTCTGACATCTCGTCACGTACCATGACTCGTTGTTGCCTCCCTGTCAAATATTCTCTGATCCATTGCAGTGTTTTTCCTGTTACGTGTGCCTGATCCTTTAGCTTTTGCATTAACCTCTTGTGAGGAACTGTGTCGAACGCCTTCTTGCAGTCCAAAAAATGCAGTCTATCCACCCCTCTCTCTCGTGTCTTACTTCTGTTACCTTATCATAAAACTCCAGTAGGTTTGTGACACAGGATTTTCCTTCCTGAAACCGTGCTGGTTGTCGTTTATAAGCTTGTGTCTTTCTAGGTGCTCCACCACTCTCCTCCTGATGATCTTCTCCATGACTTTGCATACTATACACGTCAGTGACACAGGTCTGTAGTTTAATGCCTCGTGTCTGTCTCCTTTCTTAAAAATTGGGACTACATTTGCCATCTTCCACGCCTCAGGTAGTTGCCCAGTTTCAATGGATGTGTTGAAGATTTGTGTTAGTGGCACACACAACATCTCTGCTCCCTCTCTAAGGACCCACGGAGAAATGTTGTCCGGTCCCACCGCTTTGAGGTATCGAGTTCACATAGCAGCTTCTTCACCTCCTCCTCGGTTGTGTGTATTTCATCCAGCACTTGTTGGTATACCTCCCTATTCTGAATTCCTGGAGTCCTACCTGTCTCCTGTGTAAATACTTCTTTAAATCTCATGTTGAGCTCCTCACATACCTCTTGGTCGTTTATTGTGAACTCCCACCTTCCTTTCTCAGCCTGATTACCTGGTCCTTGACTGTTGTTTTCCTCCTGATGTGGCTATACAACAGCTTCGGGTCAGACTTGACTTTTGATGCTATATCATTTTCATATTGTCGCTGAGCCTCCCTTCTTACCTGTGCATATTCGTTTCTGGCTCTTCGGCAATCTCTTTATTTTCCTGGGTCCTTTGTCTTCTGTACTTTTTCCATTCTCTATTACACTTACTTTTTGCCTCCCTACACCTCTGGGTGAACCAAGGACTCGTTCTGGTCTTCCCATTACTTCTGTTTCCCTTGGGGACAAACCTCTCCTCTGCCTCTTTGCATTTGGTTGTCACATATTCCATCATTTCTTTTACTGGTTTTCCTGCCATTCCTCTCCCACTGAACGTCTTGTAGGAAGTTCCTCATGCCTGTGTAGTCCCCCTTTTGTAGTTTCGTTTCTCCCTTCCTATTCCTGCTCCCCTCCACTTGTAGCTCAACTATATAATCAAAACACAGAACCAAATGATCACTAGCTCCAAGGGGCCTTTCATACGTGATATCCTCGATGTCCGAACTACTCAAGGTGAATACTAGGTCCAGTCTTGCTGGATCATCCACCTCTCTCTCTGGTAGTGTTCTAACATGTTGATGCATGAGGTTTTCCAGTACCACATCCATCATCTTGGCTCTCCATGATTCAGGACCCCCATGGGGTCCTGCGTGTCGTGGGGCGTGTGCGTGCGTGTGTGTGCGTGCGTGTGTGCGCGTGCGGTGTGGTGCGTGCTTGCCTGGCTGCTTGGAAGGCTGATCACCGGCAGAGTCT
>WNWK01020399.1:0-35903 GCA_009830355.1 Cherax destructor | reverse complement strand
TCTGACCACGAATTAAGTTTGTCTAAATCTTCCTGAAGTTCTATGACATCTATGTTTAATCAATTATTACCTATCTTCGTGTCGTCGGCGAATTTGCTCATATCACTAGTAATTCCCTATAAGGTCATTGATATATTTATAAATAACAATGGGCCTAAGCATCCCGGGGAAAACCCACTTTTACAAGTCCCCATTCGGATTTAACCCCATTTATGCACACTCTCTGCTTCTATTGGTGACCATGCCCATCCATGACAGCATTTTTCCCCCAATGCCATGAGCTGCCACTTTCTTTAACAGTCTCGGTGCGGTACTCTATCAAAAGCCTTAAAAAAAGTCTAAATAACAATATCAATTCTTTTCGTGATCAACAGCCTCAAAGCTTTACTGAAGGGTTAATAAATTAGATAGGGGGAAGGGCCCCCTGAATCCATGCTGGGTATCTTAATCAAATTAGGTTTTTGATGGCTTTAATAATATCGCTATAATTGACTCTAGTAATTTGCCTCAATTGAGGTCGGGCTTTTTGGGCGGTAGTTTGACGGTAGTGACTTGTCCCCTGCTTAAAAATAGGAATTACTTAGCATCTTCCACATATCAGACACTACACCTGTTTGAAGAGATAAATTAAAAATGTTAGATTTTGGGTTTCCCAAGAGTTTTTTGCTTTCCCTTAAGAACCCTTGCAAAAGTCATCGGGACCCGGCGATTTATTTGTTTCAGTCGGTCCACTGTTTCATAACCATTTCGCTAGTGACTGTGATATTACAAATTTTTTCTTCTGGGCCTCTGTTTAAACTGGGATATTATTAATGTTTTCCCTGTGTAAAAAGAGAAAAATAATTATTAAAAATAGAGCACATATCATTCTCCTTGTCAGTAAGATGCCCAAAATTATTTTTAAGGGGCCTATCATCCTAACTTTTGTTCTATAAACCTGGAAAAAAAATTTTTTGGGGTTGTTTTGAATCCCTACAACTTTAATTTCATAGTCCCGTTTAGTTTTCTTATTCCCTTTTTTAAAGTCCTCTTAATTAGTATACTGATTTATAAAATGACCCTCACCTCTTTTTATGCGCCTATAAAATTTCCCTTTTTTCTGCCCTAAAAGATATTTGACCTATTATTCATCCATTTTTGGGGCATTTCTACTTGATCTAATTTCTTTATAGGGGTAAATGTTCTTTGGGCAGCCTGTATAGTGTTAAGAAAACTGTCATATTGATACCTCTCTTCTTCACCCCAGTCCACAGTTGATAAGTGTTCTCTAAGTCCATTATAATCTGCTAAGCGAAAATCTGGGACCATTACTGAATTATCCCTACTATCATACATCCATTCAATGCTAAAGGTAATTGACTTGTGGTCGCTTGAGCCGAGTTCCTCTGTAATTTCTAAATTATTAACAAGGGTTTCCTTGCTTGCCAGAACCAAGTCAAGTAGGTTATTTCCCCTTGTAGGTTCTGTTACAAACTGCTTCAAAAGCAATCATGAACTACTTCTAAAAAGTCGTTAGATTCTAAATTCCCTGTCATGAAATTCCAATCAATCTGACTAAAGTTAAAGTCCCCTAGAATTACTACGTTATCGTGTCTTGTGGCCTTAACAATTTCCTCCCAAAGTAGTCTCCCTTGTTCCCTATCTAAGTTTGGAGGTCGGTAAATCACGCCTAAAATCAATTTTTCACACCCTCTGAAAATTCTATCCAGACAGACTCTGTATGTGTTAATTCAGACTTTATACCCGTTTTTATGCAACAATTTAAATGATCACGGACATAGAGTGCCACCCCACCCCCTTTCCCGATACTTCTGTCTACTTGGAACAATTTAAAACCCTGAATGTGACATTCGGCAGGCAAGTCCCGATTTTTCATATTAAACCATGTCTCAGTTATTGCAAAACATCAATATTACCCGTACTTGCAACTAATCTCAACTCGTCCATCTTATTCCTAGCACTACGACTATTGGTGTAATATATATTTAGAGACCCTCCTTTCTCTTTACCCTTCCTGCTCATCTCTGTTTTTCCACTATACCTATTACTGTCCTTGTCATTTAGTGTCACTAGCTTTCCACTATCCACTATCCTGCCGATTATATTGGACTTAGGGAACACCTGTCTAATCTCGACTGGGTAATCTAGCTAACGATTACGATGGGATCTGCGTTTATGATTTTTTCTTAATAATGTTCAACGTGCACTGAGTATGTTTATTCCCCAGAGAGAATTTAGGTCAAATAATAACGATCCCAAATGGATTAACAGGAGGCTAAAACATCTATTAAGGGAGAAAAGAGGAATTTATAGGCGCATCAAAGAGGAGATGTTAACCTTATTGACCAATATGTTCAGTTGAAAGAGATGTAAAAAGGGGATTAGAAAGGCTAAACGTGACTATGAGATTAAGGTTGCTAATGAATCAAAGACTAATCCAAAAGGGTTCTTTCAAGTGTACAGGACGAAGGTGAGGGAAAAGGTAGGACCTCTGAAAATTGGGAATGGACAGCTGACGGATAACGAACTGGAAATGTGTTCTCTATTTAATGACTATTTTTGTCAGTCTTTACACAAGAAGACGTAAATAGATTCCAGAAATTAACAATTATTCAGTTCCTGAAGAATTCAAATTAACTAATATTACTGTCACGAGGGATATGGTTATCAAACAGATAGATAAACTGAAGCAAAATAAGTCCCCGGGACCCGACGAGTTGTTTTCCAGGGTACTTAAAGAATGCAAAATGGAACTTAGTCAGCCATTAACGAATGTGTTTAATACGTCCATCCTAACTGGTGTTGTGCCAGAGATGTGGAAGATAGCTAATGTAGTTCCTATATTCAAATCAGGGATAAGTCCATTCCATCAAATTACCGTCAATAAGCCTCACGTCTATAGTAGGCAAATTATTAGAATCAATTATAGCTGATATTATCAGAAGTCACCTTGAAGAACATAATTTGATTAATGAATCTCAGCATGGGTTTACGAGAGGTCGTTCCTGCCTGACAAATTTACTGACGTTTTTCAATAAAACATTTGAGGCAGTAGACAGTGATAAAGAATATGATATAGTTTACTTGGATTTCAGTAAGGCCTTCGATAGAGTACCTCACAAGAGACTCTTAAGAAAGGTGGCAGCTCATGGTATAGGAGGTAAAGTTCTAGCATGGATAGAGGCATGGCTTACCAATAGAAGCAGAAGTTTCCATTAATGGGGTCAAATCTGAATGGGATTTGTCACTAGTGGCGTTCCACAAGGATCAGTTTTGAGCCCATTGTTGTTCATAATTTACATAAATGACCTTGATGAAGGAATTGCAAGTGACATGAGTAAATTTGCTGATGATACAAAAATAGGCCGTATAATTCATTCTGAGGAGGATACCAGTGAACTCCAGGAGGATTTGGATAAATTAATGTCTTGGTCTGAAAAGTGGCAGATGAAGTTCAATGTGGACAAGTGTAAGGTGCTAGTCGTTGGTAATGAAAATATCCCTCGAATTTATAAACTAGGTGAAGTTGAGCTTGATCATACAGAATGTGAAAAGACTTGGGAGTCATGGTAGCAGAAATCTAAAGCCAAGACAACAGTGCCTAAGTGTGCGCAATAAGGCTAACAGATTACTAGGATTTATTTCAAGAAGTATAAGCAACAGAAGTCCAAAAGTATTTTACAGCTCTATCATCACTAGTGAGACCTCATTTGGATTATGCAGCTCAGTTTTTGGGCTCCTTACTACAGGATGGATATAGATTCATTGGAGAACATACAAAGAAGAATGACTAAAATGATTTACAGTATAAGAAATCTCCCGTATGAAGATAGACTTAGAGCTTGAATCTCCACTCTCTGGAGAGACGTAGAATGAGGGAGATATCATCGAGGTGTACAAGTGGATGATGGGCATAAACAAAGGAGATATTAATAAAATACTGAGGATATCGAACCAAGTAAGAACGAGAAATAACGGTTTAAATTGGATAAATTTAGATTTAGAAAGGACATAGGCAAGTACTGGTTTTCGAACAGAGTTGTAGATGCGTGGAACAATCTTCCGAGTAGGGTGATAGAGGCTAGGACCTTGGGTGGCTTTAAAAAGAGATTGGACAAATTTTGAGTGAGGGGCTGGGTTTGATTAGTGTCGTGAGTACAGGGTAAATTCTTAGGTAGTGGTGGTTTTGATAAGGACCTGCCTTGTATGGGCCAGTAGGCCTTCTGCAGTGTTCCTCCATTCTTATGTTCTTATGTTCTTAAATCCACCTGGAGTTCATTGGTATCCTCCTCAGAATGAATTATACGGCCTATTTTTGTATCATCAGCAAATTTACTCATGTCACTTGCAATTCCTTCATCATGGTCATTTATGTAAATTATGAACAACAATGGGCCCAAAACTGATCCTTGTGGAACGCCACTGGTGACAAATCCCCATTCAGATTTGACCCCATTAATGGAAACTCTCTGCTTTCTATTGGTAAGCCATGCCTCTATCCATGCTAGAACTTTACCTCCTATACCATGAGCTGCCACCTTTCTTAACATAAGAACATAAGAATGGAGGAACACTGCAGAAGGCCTACTGGCCTATACAAGGCAGGTCCTTATCAAAACCACCACTACCTAAGAATTTACTCCTGTACTCACGACACTAATCAAACCCAGCCCCTCCCACTCATATATTTGTCCAATCTCTTTAAAGCCACCCAAGGTCCTAGCCTCTATCACCCTACTCGGAAGATTGTTCCACGCATCTACAACTCTGTTCGAAAACCAGTACTTGCCTATGTCCTTTCTAAATCTAAATTTATCCAATTTAAATCCGTTATTTCTGGTTCTTACTTGGTTCGATATCCTCAGTATTTTATTAATATCTCCTTTGTTTATGCCCATCATCCACTTGTACACCTCGATGATATCTCCTCATTCTACGTCTCTCCAGAGAGTGGAGATTCAATGCTCTAAGTCTATCTTCATACGGGAGATTTCTTATACTGTAAATCATTTTAGTCATTCTTCTTTGTATGTTCTCCAATGAATCTATATCCATCCTGTAGTAAGGAGACCAAAACTGAGCTGCATAATCCAAATGAGGTCTCACTAGTGATGTATAGAGTTGTAAAATAACTTTGGACTTCTGTTGCTTATACTTCTTGAAATAAATCCTAGTAATCTGTTAGCCTTATTGCGCACACTTAGGCACTTTGTCTTGGCTTTAGATTTCTGCTTACCATGACTCCCAAGTCTTTTTCACATTCTGTATGATCAAGCTCAACTCCAATCCAACCCTTTCACTCATGAATTTATCCAACCTAAATTTAAAACTACCCAGGGTCCTTGCTTCAATAACCCTACTAGGCAGACTGTTCCACTCATCAACTACCCTATTTCCAAACCAATACTTTCCTATATCCTTTCTAAATCTAAACTTATCTAACTGAACCCATTATTGCGGGTTTCTCTTGGAAATAAATGGTATAAAATACCGACACAATGGAAAAATAAACACATAAGCAGTATAATGTGATCCTTTATTGACAACGTTTCGCCCACGCAGTGGGCTTTATCGAGTCACAGACAGATCTACCTGGAAAATGAGCAACATGGAGATATATATAGGGTACAGTCAGGTGGAGAATGCTGGGCCTTACTAAAGTCTAAATAAACAATATCGAATTCTTTATCGTGATCAACAGCCTCAAAAGCTTTACTGAAGAAGGTTAATAAATTAGATAGGCAGGAACGGCCCTCGTGAATCCATGCTGGGTATCATTAATCAAATTATGGTTATCTAGATGGCTTCTAATAATATCAGCTATAATTGACTCTAGTAATTTGCCTACATGAGGTCAGGGTTATTGGGCGGTAGTTTGACGTAGTGACTTGTCCCCTGCTTTAAAAATAGGAATTAATTAGCCATCTTCCACATATCAGACACTACACCTGTTTGAAGAGATAAATTAAAATGTTAGATATTGGTTAGATATCCCAAAATTAGGTATTTTAGTGGGCCTGAAGAAATCAATTATGTAGTATCACAGTCACTAGCGAAATGGTTATCAAACAGATAGACCGTTTGAAGCAAAATAAATCGCCGGCCCTGATGAGTTTTTCAAGGGTTCTTAAGGAATGCAAAATTGAACTCTGGAACCCTTAACTAACATTTTAACCTATCTCTTCAAACAGGTGTAGTGTCTGATACGTGGAAGATGGCTAATGTAATTCCTATTTTTAAAGCAGGGGACAAGTCGTTACCATCAAATTACCCCCAATAAGTCTAACATCAATTGTAGGCAAATTATTAAGTCGATTATAGCTGATAACATAAAACCATCTCGATAGGCATAATTTGATTAATGATACTCAGCATGGATTCACTAGGGGCCGTTCTGCCTAACTAATTTATTAACTTTTTTCAGTAAGGCTTTTAAAACTTTTGATCATGAAAAAGGGAATTCGATATTGTTTTTTTTGGATTTTAGTAAGGTTTTTGATAGGCCCCACATCAGGGCTTTTAAAAGAAGGGGCCCTCATGGCTTTGGGGAAAAACTTCATGGATCAGTCATGGCTCACCAATAGGAAGCAGGGGTGTGCATAAATGGGGTTAAATCCGAATGGGGACTTGTAACAAGTGGTGTTCCACAGAGACCCAGTCTTAGGCCCATTTTTTTATAATATATATCGGGGCCTTGATGGGGGAAAATTTTTTTTAAGTGATATGGGGCAAATTCGCCGACGACACGAAGATGGGTAGGATAATTGATTCAAACATAGATGCCCTTAGAATTTCCCAGGAAGATTTGGGAAAAACCAATTCGTGGTCAGAAAAGTGGCGGATGCATTTTCAATGTAGATAAATGCAAGGTTCTGAAAGCTCGGGAGTGCCCAAAACCCAAAGCACTTATAAGTTAAATAACGTAGAACTTGGCCATACAGATTGCGAGAAGGACAGGGGGTGATGGTAAGCAGAAACCCTTTAAAACCCAAGAAAACCAACCCTAAGCACGTAAATAAGGCAAATAGATTCTGGGATTTATACCCAAGAAGTTTAGCAACAGAAGTCCAGAGGTTATATTAAAACTTTATACATCATTAGAAAAAGGCCCTCACCTAGATTGCTCATTTCTGGTCTCCATATTCCCAGAATGGACAAAAAATTCGTTAGAAAACATTCAGCGTAGAATGACTAAAATTAATACATAGCATTAGAAATCTTCCTTACAAAAGAAAGATTGAAAGCCCCTAAAATTACATTCACTTGTAAGACGTAAAAATGGGGGGAGACATGATCGGGGGTATAAAAAGTGGAAAAGGGGTATTAAAAAAGGGGATAAAATAAGGTCTTGAGGATATCTCTCCAAGAGAACCCGCAATAATATTCAAGTTGGGTAATTTTTAGTTTAAAAAGGATATAGGAAAGTATTTTTTGGAAATAGGGTAGTTGATGAGTGGAACAGTCTGCCTAGTGGGGTTATTGAAGCTGGGACCTTGGGTAGTTTCAAATTTAGGTTGGAAAAATTCCCGGGAGTGAGGGGGTTATTTTGAGTGGGACCCCCAATGAGTGGGGTAGAATTGTCAAAGCATTTCTTGGGTAGCTTTGAAAATTGGGTTGAGCAAATATTCTTTTAAATTGGGATGGATTGTAAGGCCCTGCCTAGTATGGGCCAACAGGCCTGCTGCAGTGTTCCTTTTTCTTATGTTCTTAGGCATTGCTGTTTTGGGTTTTTAAAGGGTTGCTTTCCCCATCCCCCCGGTCTTCTCTGTCTGTGGCTAAGTTCTCGTTTTAAAACTTAAAATGTTGGGTTATGGACACCCCCGACTTTGAACCCATTTATCTACATTGAACTGCATCTCCCAAATTTTTCTGCCCGGGAATTGAGTTTGTCTAAATCCCCTGTAGTTTACGGGCATCTACGTCTGAACCCCAATTATCCTACCTATCTTTTTTTTGGGAATTTGCCCCTTAAGAACATAAAAACCCCAGAAAAGGAGGAACACTGCAGCAGGCCTGTTGGCCCAAAAAAAACAGGTCCCTAAATCCACCCACTAAAAAGGAATTTTTCCCCCCAATTTTCAAAGCTCCCCAAGGAAATAAGCGACAATTCTCCCACTCATCCCGGATCCCCCAAATCCCCCTCTCCTCATGAATTTATCAACCTAAATTTGAAACGCAAGGCCCCTGGCTTCAAAAACCTACTGGCAGACTGTTCCATACCTATTTTAAACCAATATTTTCCTATACCCTTTTTAAATTAAACTTATCAACAAAATCCATTTTTGGGGGGGTTTCTCTCTTGGAGAGATATCCTAAAGACCTTATTTTTTCCCTTTTTTAAAACCCTTTTCCTTTTATCCTCGATCATGTCTCCCCTCATTCTACGTCTTACAAGTGAATGTAATTTAGGGTCTTCAATCTTTCTTCAGGGGTTTCCCTAATGTTATTATTAATTTAGTCATTCACCTGAATTTTTTTCTAACAATTTATGTCCATTCTGAAATTTGGGGGCCCAGAACTAAAGCTGCGTAATCTAGGTGATGCCTTACTTGATGAAAAAAAAGCTCATCAGGGCCTGGCGATTTTTTTTTGTTTAAAAACGGTCTATCTGTTTGATAACCATTTCCTAGTGACTTGATATACATAATTGATCTTCTTCAGGCCCACAAAAATACCAATTTTCTTGGGATATCTAGCAATATCAAAATTTTTAATTTATCTCTTCAAACGGTGAAATTGTCTGATATGGGGAAAGGGGTGGCTAATGAAATTTCCCCTTTTTTAAAAGCGGGGACAAGTCACTGAAACCACCAATAACCCTGACCCCCAATTGTGGCAAATTACTAGAGTCAATTATAGCTGATTTTTGAAGCCATCTAGATAACCATGAAAAATAAACCCCAAACATTATAATGTGATCCTTTTTTGACAACGTTTCGCCCGCGGTGCTTTATCAAAGCCCGACAGATCTCCCGATAAACCCCCGCGTGGGAAAAACCTTTAAAAGAATCACATTCCTGCTTATGTTTTTATTTTCCATTTTGGGTTTTTTTTTCCTTTATTTCCATAGATAACCATAATTTGATTAATGATACCCAGCATGGATTCAGGGGCCGTTTTCCCGCCTATCTAATTTTTTTAACCCTTCAGTAAAGCTTTTGAGGCTTTGATCACGATAAAGAAATTTGATATTTTTATTTAGTTTAGTAAGGCTTTTGATAAGTACCGCACCCCGGGGACTGTTTAAAAAGTGGCAGCTCATGGCATTGGGGGGAAAAATGCTGTCATGGATCAGTTGGCTCACCTATAGGGGAAACAGAGAGTGTGCATAAATGGGGAAAATCCGAATGGGGACTGGTAACAAGTGGTTTTCCACGGGGGTCAAATCTTAGGCCCCTTTTTTTTATAATATATATCAATGACCGATGAGGAATTACTAGTGATATGAGCAAATTCGCCGACGACACGAAATAGGTAGGATAATTGGGTTCAAACATAGATGTCATAGAACTTCAGGAAGATTTAGACAAACTTAATTCGTGGTGAAAAGTGGCAGATGCAGTTCAAGTAAAAATAAATCAAAATTCTGAAGCTCAAAATGTCCATAACCCAACCATAAATTAAATAAGTAGAACTTAGCCATACAGATGCCCCTGAGGGGGATAAAACCCCCACCTCGTGGGTTTCTCCTTTTGGGTACCCACGTCACCAACGCTTCCCCCAGTGGTTTCCCCTTTTATAAGATTTTCATTGAAAGATGAATTTCGTAAACAGTTTATTTTTTTATTCTTAGCACTGGCTGGTCTTGTTAATGGTTTCCCGTCTTCCAAATATGTGACTTCAACTTACCGCTTGGCCAAGCACTAGAATAAAACAAAAGCGACCAACGATCTGTTTTTGGTTTTTTCCCTATCCCTAGAGTATTTGCTCGAATCTTGGCACGGGTAGGCCAGGGTGTCTGGGACCGGCAGGCTGTGGAACCACAAAAAAAAAGGCTTCACGGGTCAACTCCTTTAATGGTTCGCACTTAAACCAGCCCAACCGGTTACCTTCCGAAAACCCGGGGTTTGGGTTAGGGGGGGTAAACTAATCAAAGTAATTGTTTGATCAAGGGGGAAAGTAAAAAAGATCCATTCCTGAAACCCCCCCTTATCCCCCTTGAAAGAAGCAATCAGGACTCTGCTGTGATTACCCAAACCATTATAAGCAGATTGTTGATGCTAAATATCATGCATGACAGTCGTCTGCTTACCTACCATCTAAAGGATAATGGAGGAACATAAGAACATAAGAAAGGAGGAACACTGCAGCAGGCCTGTTGGCCCATTCTAGGCAGGTCCTTCACATTCCATCCCACCAACAGAATATTTGTTCAACCTAATTTTCAATGCTACCCAAAAAATAAGCTTTGATAATTTTATTTATTTAACAGGAACACGACAGTTCTTGTTAAATGTAGTCAAGCCTTTTCACTATCTAAATTATACCCACATCGTCGGATGTTTTTTTTTCTGTATTGCTTTATAAATAAAGTATTTATATGATTTGAATTACTATTTGTATTTTTCAAGCTACCCTAGGTAGTCACGGGCGAGTGGTACATCTCTGATTGTAGATATTGTAGGAACCCTGAAAGTCACCATGACACCAGTAGCGTCAAGTCTCTCCCATGACCGTCTGCAGTTATCCATGGCGACTCATGGATGAAAGTTGCTGTCACTTATATATGTGACAGATGCAGTCACCTGCATTGATTTATAGGATGTCACTTTTTGGGGGAAATTTATTAAACATTTTTTCCTCAAACGCCGGTTTCTCAATTTTGTTATACTTAAATGTTTGGATAATTAACTGATTGAAGCTCATGGGATACGTATTATTATTATTATAACCGGCGCTAAGCACAGGAGGACCTCTATCTCTCTGCCTTAAAATCAATGTTAAATATCATGCATATTCCTTTACTTACCTTGAGTCATCTATGGGAAAACAGTGAAGAACGACAGTAAATTATGCGCACATTGTCAGATGCTCTTTTCTTCTTAAATATTTTATAAAGTATTTGATTTATTTTTATTCTATTTTTCAAGCTATCCGAGGTATTTTATAATCACAAGTAAGTGCAACATGAACACTTGAACTGATGCATAAAAATGGGTATAAAGACTGAAATAACACGCACAGAATCAGTCTGGATAGTATTTTTGGAAAATTGTTAAGGCTTCATTGTACGGTAACAGCTATTCTATTCAAGATTGATGGACTGACAACATCGACTCAAGATTGAGGGCCTGACAACCTCACACTCCTCCTGTTCTTCACGATTCTCCTTTGTATGGACTGATGAAGCCACTGTGTGGCGAAACGTTTTCTCAATAAAGATACCCAAGTGTTGCATATGTGTCTAATTTACCAACTCGTAGGTTCTCTGAACCATTCATTCACAGCCTCAAAAGCTTTAGTGAAGAAGGTTAATAAATTAGATAGGCAGGAACGGCCCCTCGTGAATCCATGCTGAGTATCATTAATCAAATTATGGCTATCTAGATGGCTTCTAATAATATCAGCTATAATTGACTCTAGTAATTTGCCTACAATTGAGGTCAGGCTTATTGGGCGGTAATTTGACGGTAGTGACTTGTCCCCTGCTTTAAAAATAGGAATTACATTAGCCATCTTCCACATATCAGACACTACACCTTTTGAAGAGATAAATTAAAAATGTTAGATATTGGTTCACAGAGTTCCATTTTGCATTCCTTAAGAACCCTTGCAAAAAGCTCATCAGGACCCGGCGATTTATTTTGTTTCAGTCGGTCTTGTTGTTTCCTAACCATTTCGCTAGTGACTGTGATATTACATAATTTATCTTCTTCTGGGCCTCTGTAAAAATTAATTACTGGGATATTATTAATGTCTTCCTGTGTGAAAACCGAGAGAAAATAATTATTAAAAATAGAGCACATATCATTCTCCTTGTCTGTAAGATGCCCAAAGTTATTTTTAAGGGGACCTATCTTATCCCTAACTTTTGTTCTATAAACCTGGAAAAACTTTTGGGTTAGTTTTTGAATCCCTAGCAACTTTAATTTCATAGTCCCGTTTAGCTTTTCTTATTCCCTTTTAACGTCCCTCTTAATGTCAGTATACTGATTTATAAGATGACCCTCACCTCTTTTATGCGCCTATAAATTCCTTTCTTCTGCCCTAAAAGATACTTAAGCCTATTATTCATCCATTTTGGGTCATTTCTACTAGATCTAATTTCTTTATACGGGATAAATGTTCTTTGGGCAGCCTGTATAGTGTTAAGAAAACTGTCATATTGATACCTCTCTTCGTCACCCCAGTCCACAGTTGATAAGTGTTCTCTAAGTCCATTATAATCTGCTAAGCGAAAATCTGGGACCGTTACTGAATTATCCCTACTATCATACATCCATTCAATGCTAAAGGTAATTGACTTGTGGTCGCTTGAGCCGAGTTCCTCTGTAATTTCTAAATTATTAACAAGGGTTTCTTGCTTGCCAGAACCAAGTCAAGTAGGTTATTTCCCTTGTAGGTTCTGTTACAAACTGCTTCAAAAGCAATCCTGAACTACTTCTAAAAAGTCGTTAGATTCTAAATTCCCTGTCAAGAAATTCCAATCAATCTGACTAAAGTTAAAGTCCCCTAGAATTACTACGTTATCGTGCCTTGTGGCCTTAACAATTTCCTCCCAAAGTAGTCTCCCTTGTTCCCTATCTAAGTTTGGAGGACGGTAAATCATGCCTAAAATCAATTTTTCACACTCCTCTTAAAATTCTATCCAGACAGACTCTGTATGTGTTAATTCAGACTTTATACCCGTTTTTATACAACAATTTAAATGATCACGGACATAGAGTGCCACCCCACCCCTCTTCCCGATACTTCTGTCTACTTGGAACAATTTAAAACCCTGAATGTGACATTCGGCAGGCAAGTCCCGATTTTTCATATTAAACCATGTCTCAGTTATTGCAAAAACATCAATATTACCCGTACTTGCAACTAATCTCAACTCGTCCATCTTATTCCTAGCACTACGACTATTGGTGTAATAAATATTTAAAGACCCTCCTTTCTCTTTACCCTTCCTGCTCATTTCTGTTTTTCCACTATACCTATTACTGTCCTTGTCATCTAGTGTCACTAGCTTTCCACTGTCCACCTTTTTCTGCCTATTACTAGTTCTCCTAGAACTTATAATATTACTACACTGGGACTTCACTGTTTTCCCCCCAAAACCCATACCACTAACTAGTTCTAGTTTAAAGCCCTAACAGCTCCCTCCACTGCAGTTGCCAGTGCCCCCACCCCAGACCTGGATAAGTGAACCCCATCCCTGGCATACGTGTCATTTCTGCCATAGAAGAGGTCCCAGTTGTCAATGAATGTTACTGAATTTTCCTTACAGTATTTGTCCAGCCAGCAATTGACACCAATTGCCCTGGACAGCCATTCATTTCCAACTCCTCTCCTTGGCAAAATACCACATATGTCTATTGCTGACCTAAACCTGCTAATCAGGGTTGTCGAGCACGTCCCTGTGCCCATCCCAGCAGAGCGCTTCCTCGAAGTGCCCAACATATCCAAAGCCGAAAGACTGACTACAGGAACCAACAAGTCTTTCGGCCTTGGATATGTTGGGCACTTCGAGGAAGCGCTCTGCTGGGATGGGCACAGGGACGTGCTCGACAACCCCCTTGCTCACCTTGTCCTGGGCAAAGAGCTCCCTTATCCCTGGGTTCTGAGAAGCCATGGTCTTGATCCTGACGTATGTATCCTCGTCCCGAGGCTTGGCCAGGATCTCTCCCCTGAGCGTGATCTCGCAGCTGAGCTTGCTGGAGGGGTCTGCTGTCTCCAACTCCCTCACCATCTCGTAGGTGGGGAATATAAACCTGTTGAAGGAACTGGCTGTCTGAGCGCGACCAGACCGGTTCCTTCCCTGACCACCAGGGTAAACTCCCCAGCCCCATCCTGGGCAGGCCCCGGCTCTTGGCTCCCAGACAACGTCGCCGAGTCCGATGGGGAGTTCAGCTCTATGGCAGTATCCCTGCCACTCGGTTGATCCTTGACTTTCTTGGGGGGGGGGGCTTGCACCTCCTCCAAGGTGCCCTGAGAGTCGTTGCCACATGAGTAGCGCCTTTTAGTGCTGGTTCATCTGTGCTGTGTTGTGTTCTGGACTGTGGAATGTGACGAAGACCTACTTCGACAGTATATAAGCCACCTCTACGGCCCTGTGCTGTATTCCTACAAGATTGATGGACTGAACACATCGACTCCAGGTCGAGGGACTGATTACCTCAAACTCCTCTCTTTACACCTTTCTGCTTTGTATTGCACTGATGAAGCCACTGTGTGGCGAAACGTTTCCTCAAGTGTTGCATATGTGTCTAATTTATAACTTGTCGGTTCTCTGAACCATTCATCTACAGCCTTATCATTGTTATAAGCTATGCGATGATGGACTTCGTTTTTATCGCAAGTTATAAGAAATATTTTAATAGGAATTAATGAGAGAGATAAGATTTGAGCGTAATATTATCATTTGTATCGAGAGGTATGAGTGGGAGACTTTATTATAAATTAATGAGATAAGATTTGAGTGTAAAAGGACGACGAGGATAGAGATTTGTTAAAACAGAAGAATCTTAGGTGGTTGTGCTGTTGATGTAGGCAGCTGGCAGTATAAATTAAGTGTTGAGAATCCTACGAAGAGGTATAGATTAGAGTAACATTATAAATAAAATCATGTGAAAATTGTGCATCCCAATTTTTGCTGCCTTGTTTGTCTCCACCTGTGTTTCGTTTACGTAATATCTAACTATCTATCTATCTATCTATCTATCTTCATCATCTATCTATCTATCTATCTATCTATCTATCTATCTATCTATATATATATATATATATATATATATATATATATATATATATATATATATATATATATATATATATATATATATATATATATATATATATATATATATATATATATATATATATACATATATATATACTTTCCTTATTGATAATGAACAAAAAATATTGTAATGCGAGTATTATTGCTGCTAATAATATGAGACTCAACTGTGGCTTCAGTTTTTTTTTAATCACTTTATCATATATCAACAAGATGTTAGCAATTTAGAGTGGCCATCGATATATATATATATATATATATATATATATCTTTCTTTCTTTCAACACGTCGGCCGTTTCCCACCGAAGTGGGGTGGCCCAAAAGAAAAAAACGAAAGTTTCTCCTTTTACATTTAGTAATATATACAGGAGAAGGGGTTACTAGCCCCTTGCACCCGGCATTTTAGTCGCCTCTTACGACACGCATGGCTTACGGAGGAAGAATTCTGTTCCACTTCCCCATGGAGATAAGAGGAAATAAGAACAAGAACTAGTAAGAAAATAGAAGAAAACCCAGAGGGGTGTGTGTATATACATATGCTTGTACATGAATATGTAGTGTGACCTAAGTGTAAGTAGAAGTAACAAGACATACCTGAAATCTTGCATGTTTATGAGACAGAAAAAAGACACCAGCAATCCTACCATCATGTAAAACAGTTACAGGCTTTCGTTTTACACTCACTTGGCAGGACGGTAGTACCTCCCTGCGTGGTTGCTGTCTACCAACCTACTACCTAGAATATATTTATATATATATATATATATATATATATATATATATATATATATATATATATATATATATATATATATATATATATTACAATATTTTTGTTCATTATCAGTAAGGGAAAGTATTAAACCCCCTAGGAGGTCATACAACTCGCGAGGAATCAGGCCTAGCCTGAAGCTCGGATTTTCTAGATCAAGAGCCCTTCACGGTCATCAAGGCACCTCCTCCAATGACTCGTTTCACATTTTAGCCCCGAAAAAAAAGGCTGATTCAACATTACGTAATTAGACTTTTGCAAATACCTTCCTCACTGTAGGGTGTTTAAGCTTATTATCTTATCCAGCATGTCTTAAAATAGGAGTTTTCTTGGAAAAAAGGGGGAAGGGAGGGATGTCTTGTTATGGCTATATGTTGTATGGCATGCGACTCGCCCTTCTCTTGTACTGTGGGAAATAGGGAGGGGTCATGACCTTCCCTTGTACTGTGGGAAATAGGGAGGGGTCATGACCTTCCCTTGTACTGTGGGAAATAGGGAGGGGTCATGACCTTCCCTTGTACTGTGGGAAATAGGGAGGGGTCATGACCTTCTTCCCTTGTACTGTGGGAAATAGGGAGGGGGTAATTTCATTTCATTTCATTTCCAGTATAAAAGTTGCAGTGTTAGAGATATAGATATGAGCCGATCAGTCCCTCAGGTCCACGACGCTGAACACAAAGAATGGCCGCCACAAGCTTGCGTCCTCGAGGCTGAGGTACTGACCATCTACATCTCCACTACTTTTATTGTCTCTTTATTTCGACTAAAGTATCCTGCTGAGAACTGGAAATGATTTTCTAGTGTTCACTCCCTCAGCCTTGATGGAAGGTGATCAGTCTCTTAGCTAAGAAACTTATCACTTATTAAGGCTAAGGGACTGATCACTTTAATATCACTTCCGCTGTCTCCAGTATAAAAGACGCCTCTGTACTCGACTGAAGAAGTCTAGAGCGTAGGCGAACGTTTCAGCGATAAAGATACCCATGTGTTACACAAGTGTCTATTCGTCAGTTTCTCGGTATTGTATTATCATTAATTTTATGAGACCTCAGTGATAAGCTGAGGTAGAAGTCGCACCTTGCACCGTTGACACTACCAAATGCAACAAGTTCAACAATTCTACATACAACGAGGAAGAGTTACAAAACATACGTTGCAGAGACGTTCTAGGATAATATTTTAGCCATAATTTAGAATGTCTTGTCTTTACTTTTGCGACAGAAATACCTTCAGTTACAGTTTTAAAAGAGTAAACGCCAGACAAGGAAGTGACGTCATGGGAAGCAAGGGATGGAGGAGAGACCTTCTGAGGCGGCCTCAGGCAGTCAGCACCTCAGTGTGGCACTGAAAGCCATTAAGTGAGGTGCAACTCTGAAGTACTACGCAAGTAAGTTGTAATTTATAGAGGTATCAGACTGAAGCAGTCACTACTCTTGGGCTGTTATTTTAACTTGCTTAAATATTTACTATTAACACCTGTTATCCTATGTAATTTACACATGTATGATACGTGTATTTATAGGCACTGTTCCTAAATACTTACTTTCTTTCTTGGAAAAATAAATGTATCGGTCAAAAAGAGACTACAAAGTTAAAAATTAATTCGCATTAGCAAACTCGTATTTCACAGTATTATATATTCAATATATTTATTATGGAAATAATATTTCCATGTTCCAATATAACACACACACACACACACACACACACACACACACACACACACACACACACACACACACACACACACACACACACACACACACACACACACACACACACATGTAGTAGGTTGGTAAGTAACAATCATTTGTAATGTGCAAGTCTGCCCAAACTAAATCCCATATATACCACGACACTAAATCCCATATATACCACGACACTAAATCCCCTATATACCACCATACAATGTCTAGCACATCATCAAGTAGCTTTTGCAACCCGTTTTCACGTTACTATGAAATTATTGATATAGAGTTATGCCTACAACATGGTATTTTATTGTATTCTACATATACTATTGAATTCGGCATATATTATTGCATTCAACATATATTATTGTATTAAACATATACTATTGTATTCAACAAGCATTATTGCATTCGATATACCTGGAGTATTTCTGGAGAGGGTTTTGGGGGTCAACGCCCCCGCGGCCCGGTCTGAGACCAGGCCTCGTGGTGGATCATGTCTGATCAACCAGGCTGCTACTGCTGGCCCCACGCAAACCGACGTAAGAACCACAGCCCAGCTGGTCAGGTACTGACTTTAGGTGCCTGTCCAGCGCCTTCTTGAAGACAGCCATGGGTCTATTGGTAATCATCTTTATGTATGCTGGGAGACAGTTGAACAGTCTTGGGCCTTTGACACTTATTGTGTGGTCTCTCAGTGTACTCGTGGCGCCCCTGCTTTTTATTGGGGGATTGCTGCATCTCCTGCCAAGTCTTTTGCTTTCATAGGGAGTGAATTTGTGAGCAAGTTTGGTAAAAATCCCTCTAGGATTTTCCAAGTGTATATTACCATGTATCTTTCTTGCCTGCGTTCCAGGGAATACAAATCAAGGGACTTCAACCGTTCCAAGTAATTTAGGTGCTTTATTGTACATATGTGTACCGTGAAAGTTCTTTGTACATTCTCCAGATCAGCAATTTCGCCTGCCTTGAAAGGGGCAGTTAGTGTACAGCAGTATTCCAGCCTAGAGAGAACATTATCCCTCCCAGGTCCCTCACATTAGTTTTTAGCTCTATTATGTGGTTGGAATCTGTTGTATACCCTAATACAGTCTTAATTTTCTCAAGTTTTCCATATCTGAGTAGTTTAAATTTCTCTTCATTGAACTTTATATTGTTTTCAGCAGCCCATTTGAAGATTTGGTTGATGTTTCCTTGGAGTCTTGCGGTGTCTTTGATGGAGGTCACTGTCATGGCAATCCGGGTGTCATCCACAAAGAAAGACACGGAGCTACGGCTTTCATATCTGTCTGTCAGATATGAGGATGAGGAATAGGATGGGAGCGAGTACTACACATTGTGGAACAGAGCTTTTCACTGTAGTTGCCTCAGACTTTACTACGTTTACTATTACTCTTCGTGTTCTGTTTGTCAGGAAGTTATAGATCCATCTACCAACTTTTCCTGTTATTCCTTTATCACGCATTTTGTGCGCTATTACACCATGGTCACACTTGTCGAAAGCTTTTGCAGAGTCTGTGTATACTACATCTGCATTTTGTTTACCCTCTATAGCATCCAGGACCTTGTCATAGTTGTCCAGTAGCTGGGACAGGCAGGAGCGACCTACTCTAAACCCGTGTTGCCCTGGGTTGTGTAATTGATGGGTATCTAGGTGGTGGCGATCTTGCTTCTTAGAACCCTCTCAAAGATTTTTATGATACGAGATGTTAGCACTATCGATCTGTAGTTCTTTGCAATTGCTTTACTGCCACCTTTGTAGACTGGGGCTATGTCTGTTTTTTTTAGTGAGTGTGGGATGGCCCCCGTGTTCATGCTCCCTCTCCATAGAATGCTGAAGGCACGTGACAGGGGCTTATTGCAGTTCTTGATGAAAACGGAGTTCCATGAGTCTTGTCCTTGGGCAGAGTGCATTGGCATGTTATTAATTTCCTTTTCGAAGTCTTGTGGTGTTAGGGTAATATCAGAGATTTTTGAAATGCTCCAATTTTGGGTCTCGGTCATAAAAAATTCATTTAGATTGTCGACCCTTAGTCTGGGTAATGGCTCACTGAACTTTAGTATCTTACCCATTTCTTTGCTGTCATCTGTGTAAGTCCCATCTCGTCTAAGCAGGGGTTTAATACTGGATGTTGTTTTCCCTTTAGATTTGGCATAAGAGAAAAAATATTTTGGATTTCTTTCAATTTCCTTTTTGACTTTAAGTTCTTCCTGAGATTTTTGTCTCCTGAAAGATTCCTTAAGCTTAAGTTCGATATTTGCCTCCTTTCGTATTTCAGATATACCGGCCCCTCTCAGCAGCTCTGTGATTCTTTGCCTTTGCCTGTATAGGGAGCATCTCGCTCTCTCTCTCTCTCTATTTTACATCTCTTTTTTCTTAATGGAATGTGCCTTGAGCAGACCTCAAGTGCCACAGTGTTATTTTTTTCTAGGCAAAGGTTCAGATCCGTGTTGATTAGAATATCTTCCCAATGTATGTTTTTGTTGGAAAAATAAACACATAAGCAGTATAATGTGATCCTTTATTGACAACGTTTCGCCCACGCAGTGGGCTTTATCGAGTCACAGACAGATCTACCTGGAAAATGAGCAACATAGAGATATATATAGGGTACAGTCAGGTGGAGAATGCTGGGTCAGATGGAGAAAGCTGCATGTGAGTCTTAAAAGTAGTGTGAAAACATAGTGTGACTTAAAGGACCTGCAGTGTACCATTCTTGAGTTCTAGGTGGGATAGCGTTGAAGAAGTTTCTTGGCAATAGGTTCAGCTATGTTGTAGAAGCCGTTGTTCTGGTTAAAGGTGTTGGACATACAGATGAGTGATGATTCTAGGATTCTTCGGTATTGCGTGTTGTCTTCTCTGGCGATGAGTCTTGCGTTTCTGTAGTTGATTAAATGGTTGTGTAAATTATGTTTTTGTTATTGAAGTTTAATTTTGTAAAGGCACCTTCATAACCTTCATAGCTGGTCAGGAGCCTCGCTCATGCATGTCTTTACCTCTATTATGTTGTAATCTGAGTGTATTGTATTGTCTTTGATACGGTTATATTACGTATCAGATTGTCATAAGAACATAAGAACATAAGAAAGGAGGAACACTGCAGCAGGCCTGTTGGCCCATACTAGGCAGGTCCTTCACAATCCGTCCCACTAACAGAATATTTGCTCAACCCAATTTTCAATGCTACCCAAGAAATAAGCTTTGACAATTCTACCCACTCATGCGCGAGTCCCCAGCATATTTTCTAGTCTTGTAGGTTCTAATATTTGCTGATGTAAGGTGAATTTGGTGCAGAGATATAATAGTTCGTGTGTGTGTGAATTTTCATCTGCGCTGCCTCCTGGGGGGATCTCTGCTAAAACATTATTTGTTACACTCCTCAATTTTTTATGCTTCTCAATTTAAAGTACCCCAGTAGCAAGATATACCTAGTTGGCAGGAGTTGGGAGATTTTCCAGACAGTGGTCAATTTTCAAAAGCTGTTCCTGGAATTGCTGGGAAGTTGCATCTGAAGGCTTGTATACACCCACAATGACAAGGTTTTGGTTTTCGATCTCTACCGCCAAAATTTAAACTACACCATTTGAGGTGTTTAGTAGTAGTTTTGAGAAAACGAGCGACTCTGTGACGTGCATGCCAACCCCCCCTTTGTTGCCTGTTTACTCTGTCGCATCTGAATAGGTTATAACCTGGGATCTATATTTTGTTGTCAAAATGATCCTTTATGTAGGTCTCGGTGAAAGCTGCAAACATTGCATTTGATTCCGTGAGCAGTCCCTTGATGAAAGATATTTTCTTGTTTTTGATGGCTTTAGGCCGTGTACGTTTGCAAAGATAAATGTCGTTATATTGATGGAATTTAGGGGGATTTTCTTTTCTGGCATAAATATCTTTTGTTCTGGAGTGGAGGCCAACGACTGTGCCTCTGTTCCAGAAGTTTTTTCAGTTGGTGTAAGATTTCTGTCATTTCTTGTCAGTCTTTTTTCCCTTTCTGGCCCTTAAAAATCTCCTTCTCTGGAGAGGTTATGGCTCCCCTCTTTTGTTTCCCATAGTCTGCATTATCTGTGTCTTCTTGTCCCCTTCAGATGATGTCCCTGACAGTGTACGTTGTAGCATTGTCTTTCTTGGACTGACGAGTGACACATATCGGGGTGGCATTTTTTCGGGATGGTCAAAAGTGCATGTCCCATCTGTCTACAGATATACCAATGCCTGCAGATACCCAAGGCATAGACTGGATTTTCGTTTGCTTGGATTTTTTTGTGGCTGTGTTCTCTACTGCAATTTTTTCTGTTTCCCCAATAACTACCGCCCCTGACGCATTTGTGGACACAGTGGTGCCTATGCTAACCTTCCTATGGTGTAGAAATATACCTGGTTGGATGAATCTTATTGAAGCTAGCTGGCCCTGTGGCTTACGTGACGGTCTGGAGTTTTGAGACTCTCTGACCGCGGGTTCGAATCCCACCCGTGGTATGGTCTACCGCCCCTATATGGACATCAGTGCTTCCACCAGATTTTACTGGTAATGTGTCAACACTATTCTCTGAGGTATCATTACTTACTAAATCATCCCCTTTTGTTCCATCCGGTGCCCCGTGGCCTGGTGGCAAAAACTCTAACTTCACACAGTGAGGGTCAGGGATCGATTCCCGGCGAATGGGTGGAAACATCGGACGTGTTTCCTTACACCGGTTGTCTATGTTAGTTGACTGGTGTGGGTCGCATCCTGGGACAAAACTGACTTAATTTGCCCGAAATGCTCTGTATAACAAGCGGCTTTCTATATAGTAGTATGTCATTGATGTCAGCTAGGACTGTACTACTGTACTTGTAAAATAAAGATAATATTATTATTATTATTATTATTATTATTATTATTATTATTATTATTATTATCACCAGCAGTATCACTACTTTTTACCTCTGTAAATTGTATAACGTTGTCTTTACCTGTTTCACACCAGGGCCACTATCTCTATTTGGTGCACTGTCCTCCAGGACAACAAATATTATTGTATTCAACATAATATATTATTGTATTCAACAGGATGGGTATGACCGTGAGCGTGGAGAGCGGCACAAGAACCCAGGAAAACAAGGTTCAAACCTGCGAGACCATACAGGTGAACCCCACTACAACGAAGACTGTCACCAAGGAAGAGAAGGAGATTCAACACACCGCTACCTCAAAGGTAAGTAATAACTCTGACGGGCACCTCTGTAGTCTTGTGCACGACCCATTTCTCCACACTGCGAGTTAAATAACCCTCTTAAATTCTCAGTGTGGCGATATCTTATTTATCTTTTCCCTTTCTGACTGACAGATTGGCGTGGAGATGGACGAACGAGCACTCACCATGATCTGCGGTGGCATGGGGATGGACAAAAGAGCACTCACCATGATGGGAGGTAACATGCTCTGCGATAGAAATAAGCCCTTCTGAGCTTAATGTAGACCATGATACCGGCTTAAGTAGCAATATAGTGCTCTCCAAGGATAGCCAGAATTATGCACACACACATACACAAATGAAGGCTTCTTTCATCAATAATTTCTAGGCCTCATGATTGAATTATTATTATTATTATTATTGTTAAACCCATCGGGCCATACAATGCCTGGGGGAACGAGAGGCAATCACTTATGATTCATAATCCAGTTCCTTGGATCAAGAGCCCTTCATCAGCATCAAGGCAGGTTTGAAAACTGGCGAAAAGATCTTGATCCCAGGAACTGGGCGACGCTACCCTCCCTTTCCTCGGATCAAACCTGGTTACCTTCCGTTACTTTCAGATGGTGTACGACCCCTACAGGCTTAGATCTCCATAAGATTAAAACAATAATAATAATAATAATAATAATTACAATAAAAATAATAATAATAATTATAATCATTATAATAATAATTACAATAAAAATAATAATTATAATCATTATAATAATAATAATAATAATAATAATAAAAATACTAATTATAATAATAATAAAACTAATAATAATAATAGCAATAATAATAATAATAATAATAATAATAATCATTATAATAGTAATAACTGATTAATTAATTTGTATTTGTTAATAATATTTCAATAATGTGATATTAATTTTAATTTCTGCAATAGGAATGATGCAATAAACCCAAGAAATAAAACCATAATTTATTAACCCAATAAAAATTTTGATTATTTTTTTAGAATAAGAATTTTATTGAGATTGTTAATCCGGAGGCTTAGTAACCCAGGATAACCCGGAGTGTTGGTATCCCAGGATAACCCGGAGTGTTGGTATCCCAGGATAACCCGGAGTGTTGGTAACCCAGGATAACCCGGAGTGTTGGTAACCCAGGATAACCCGGAGTGTTGGTAACCCAGGATAACCCGGAGTGTTGGTATCCCAGGATAACCTGTAGTGTTGGTATCCCAGGATAACCCATAGTGTTGGTAACCCAGGATAAAATGGAGTGTTTGTATCCCAGGATAACCCGTAGTGTTGATATCCCAGGATAACCCGGAGTGTTGGTATCCCAGGAAAACCCGTTGTGTTGGTAACCCAGGATAACCCAGAGTGTTGGTATCCAAGGATAACCCATAGTGTTGGTATCCCAGAATAACCCAGAGTGTTGGTATCCAAGGATAACCCGTAGGGTTGGTAACCCAGGATAACCTGGAGTATTGGTATCCCAAGATAATCCAGACTGTTGGTATCCCATGATAACCTGTAGTGTTGGTAACCCAGGATAACCCGGAGTGTTGGTATCCCAGGATAACCCATAGTGTTGGTAACCCAGGATAACCCATAGTGTTAGTATCCCAGGATAACCTGGAGTGTTGGTATCCCAGGATAACCCATAGTGTTGGTAACCCAGGATAACCTGGAGTGTTGGTATCCCAGGATAACCCGGAGTGTTGGTAACCCAGGATAACCCGGAGTGTTAGTAACCCAGGATAACCCAGCGTGCTGGTATCCCAGGATAGCCCGGAGTGTTGGCAACCCAGGATAACCCAGACCGTTGCTATCCCAGGATAACCCGTAGTGTTGATGTCTCAGGATAACCCGCAGTGTTGGTATCCCAGGATAACCCAGAGTGTTGGCAACCCAGGATAACCCGGAGTGTTGGTATCCCAGGATAACCCGGAGTGTTGGTAACCCAGGATAACTTGTACTCACTGGAGCGCAGGCGAGAGATACATCATAATGCATACCTGGAAAATCCTAGAGTGACTGGTCCCAAATCTGCACACAGAAATCACTCCCTACGAAAGAA
Source organism: Cherax destructor (assembly GCA_009830355.1). Lineage (NCBI taxonomy): Eukaryota > Metazoa > Arthropoda > Malacostraca > Decapoda > Parastacidae > Cherax > Cherax destructor. Next base: position 11,221 of record WNWK01020399.1, on the reverse strand, counting down.
AAAGACCTGGCAGGCGGTGCAACATACTCCCAAAGAAAAGTAGACACCATTAGTACACTAAGAAAAAAACACAATAAGTGTTCGGGGCCCAAGACTGTTCAACAGCCTCCCACCATGCATAAGGCAAATAACCAATAGGTCTCTGGCCGCCTTCAAGAGGGAGCTGGACAGATACTTAAAGTCGGTGCCGGATCAGCCAGGCTGTGGTTCGTACGTTGGACTATGTGCGGCCAGCAGTAACAGTCTGGTTGATCAGACCCTGATCCACCACGAGGCCTGGTCAAGGAGTGGGCCACGGGGGCGTTGACCCCCGGAACACCCTCCAGGTATACTCCAGGTAGAGAGTTGGTAGCCAAAATAATCCATAGTGTTGGTAACCCATTATTATCATTATAAATGTTGGTAACCCAGGATAACATGGAGTATTAGTAACCCAGGATAACCCAGAGCTGGTAACCAAGGAAAACCCAGTATGTTGGTTAACTCAGGATAACCAAGAGTGTTAGTAACCCAGGATAACCTGAAGTGTTGATAAGCAAGGACAACCTGGAGTGTTGGTAGCCCAGGATAACCTGGAGTGTTGGTAGCCCAGGATAACCTGGAGTGTTGGTAGCCCAGGATAACCTGGAGTGTTGGTAGCCCAGGATAACCTGGAGTGTTGGTAGCCCAGGATAACCTGGAGTGTTGGTAGCCCAGGATAACCTGGAGTGTTGGTAGCCCAGGATAACCTGGAGTGTTTAGTAGCCCAGGATAACCTGGAGTGTTGGTAGCCCAGGATAACCTGGAGTGTTGGTAGCCCAGGATAACCTGGAGTGTTTAGTAGCCCAGGATAACCAGGAAGGCTAGCAACCAAGAATACCCTCCCCCCCACAAAAAAAGCCAGTCTTTGTGGGTTATTTCTACTGGTACCCTTTATCCTCTTCCCCAGGATGCGACCCTAATGGATACAAACACTTAGATACCTACTTACTGCTAGGTGAATACACCCAGTAACTACTTACGCAAGTGAACAGGGCAGCAGGGATATGCAAGCTGAACAGGGCGCAGGTTAAATGCAGCAGTACCTACTTACTGCTAGCTGAACAGGGACGGTAAGGACCAACAGGTCCTACTTATGCTAGCTGAACAGGACAAGGTATATGTGACCAACACCCAGGTTCCTACTTACTGCTAGCTGAACAGGGACAGCAGGTATTATGTGACCAACACCCAGGTTCCTACTTACTGCTAGCTGAACAGGGACAGCAGGTATTATGTGACCAACACCCAGGTTCCTACTTACTGCTAGCTGAACAGGGACAGCAGGTGTAAGATGACCAACACCCAGGTACCTACTTACTGCTAGCTGAACAGGAGAAGCAGGTGTAAGGTGACCAACACCCAGGTACCTACTTACTGCTAGCTGAACAGGAGAAGCAGGTGTAAGATGACCAACACCCAGGTACCTACTTACTGCTAGGTGAACAGGGGAAGCAGGTGTAAGGTGATCAACACCCAAGTACTTACTACTAGGTGAACTGGGGCATCAGGTGTAATGTTCCGGGATCGAGCCCCGTTCTTTCCGTTGTGAGCCGAAGGCGCTGCTGTCTTTATTACCAACTATGAACACTTCAGAGGGAGGGTGGGGGTAATGCGCCAATCTTCCTGAAGGGTTTTTGATCTAAGGAATTGGAGCTAAACTCACCATTCTTGGATCAAATCTGATTACGTCCCATTCGTCAAGCTCTGTATGACTCCTACGAGTTTAGTGCTCTCTAAGTATTCCGTTTAGTCATCATCATCAACATAATAATAATAATAATAATAATATATAATAATATAAATAATAATATCAGTATAATAATAATAATAATAATAATAATAATAATAATAATAATAATAATAATAATAATAATAATAATAATAATAATGGTGTATGTTATCAACCCCGCCCCGCCACATTACAGATAAGACCTTGTACGGACACACTATGCGGGTTATGGCATTCTTTTGTGAAGGCGTTTCAACCAGAAGCGACATTATCACCTCACACAGAGACAAGTAAAATGTGAGATTATATAGTGACTGCAGAGATTATATAGTGACTGCAGAGATTATATAGTGACTGCAGAGATTATATAGTAACTGCAGAGATTATATAGTGACTGCAGAGATTATAAGTGACTGCAGAGATTATAAGTGACTGCAGAGATTATATAGTGACTGCAGAGATTATATAGTGACTGCAGAGATTATATAGTGACTGCAGAGATTATATAGTGACTGCAGAGATTATACAGTGACTGCAGAGATTATATAGTGACTGCAGAGATTATATAGTAACTGCAGAGATTATATAGTGACTGCAGAGATTATATAGTGACTGCAGAGATTATATAGTGACTGCAGAGATTATATAGTGACTGCAGAGATTATACAGTGACTGCAGAGATTATATAGTGACTGCAGAGATTATATAGTGACTGCAGAGATTATATAGTGACTGCAGAGATTATATAGTGACTGCAGAGATTATATAGTGACTGCAGAGATTATATAGTGACTGCAGAGATTATATAGTGACTGCAGAGATTATATAGTGACTGCAGAGATTATATAGTAACTGCAGAGATTATATAGTGACTGCAGAGATTATATAGTAACTGCAGAGATTATATAGTGACTGCAGAGATTATATAGTAACTGCAGAGATTATATAGTAACTGCAGAGATTATATAGTGACTGCAGAGATTATATAGTGACTGCAGAGATTATACAGTGACTGCAGAGATTATACAGTGACTGCAGAGATTATATAGTGACTGCAGAGATTATATAGTAACTGCAGAGATTATATAGTAACTGCAGAGATTATATAGTAACTGCAGAGATTATACAGTGACTGCAGAGATTATACAGTGACTGCAGAGACTATATAGTGACTGCAGAGATTATATAGTAACTGCAGAGATTATATAGTGACTGCAGAGATTATATAGTGACTGCAGAGATTATATAGTGACTGCAGAGATTATATAGTGAGGTGTAGAACAAGATCTGTGGACAGGAGGCGAGGTCACAGGGGAATGAATGAGGCTTGTGCTTCTTGATCCTAGTGTTGAACACTATGTGCTTAATTGTGCACTTATTGAGGAATATAGAGATAGACAATATAATAACCTATGTGACATGTCAAGATATCTTATTCATGAAATAAGATACCTGCTTGTAACAGATAATTGAAATGTAGATATAAACCCAAATGTACAATTGTTAACCCCTTTGGGGCCTAGTGCCTAGGCCTTTTGTGTATCCATATGCTCTTGTGCTACCGTCCACAGGATGGATATGGGGTGCACAATAAACTAGCCACTTCGGTGGCAAAATCTCTCTCTCTAGTGTTTAAAGTCCCACGTAAGGCTCCTCACCCTGTGCTCCTTGATCCTTGTGTTTAAAGTCCTACGTAGGACTCATCACCATGTGCTCATTGATCCTAGTGTTTAAAGTCCTACGTAGGACTCATCACCCTGTGCTCCTTGATCCTAGTGTTTAAAGTCCTACGTAGGACTCATCACCCTGTGCTCCTTGATCCTAGTATTTAAAGTCCCACGTAGGACTCGTCTCCATGTGCTCCTTGATTCTAATGTTTAAAGTCTCACTTAGGACTCCTCTTTCCTAGTTCCTTGATTCTAGTGTTTAACTCCCATGTAGGATTCTTCTCTCCACGTAATTTTCCTCTCAGCCTCTGCAGGGGATGACGCTGATCCATCTTTGTGAGTAAAGCAGCAAACACTTCTTCATATCTTGCGGAGTCTGAAGTGAATCCTATGAGGGACTTAAATATAAGAATCCAGGATCAGAGAAATGTTTGTCAGAGGGATGACACTAGTAATGGGTACACAAAACATCACAACACCGGTAACCACTCGACGAACTTCCGTGAAATTAGATTAGTTATCATCATTACCAATATCACTTCACGAAACTCGGGGTCTTCCACCATCTCTGAGGGTTTAGCAAAACTGGTTCTACACAGACCGACACTGCCAACAAAGTACTTGATTGACAGTAAATTTGTAGATGATTGAAAAATAGTCAGGTGGTATCAGTCACTGAAGTGAGGACTCTGGGTAACTTTAAAAATAGATTCGACAAATACTAAATATGAGTGAGACTGGTTTGGTACGGGTTGAACCCGTTTAGCACAAATCAGTAGGTCTCTTGCACCTCTCCTCTGTTATTCTGTTCCGGTATATGACAGATTAAGCTACAGAACAGTTTTAGGATATAGACAGTTCGGTAATTATAGCTGGGCCATCATTAAATTGATTTTAGAGCCTTTCAAATAAGACATCCTTGTATGCGAAATGAGGTACACGAGTATTGTGGCATGCTAAGAGTACGTTATATTTTATTCGGTGTATGTCACATACCCATACAGGCATGCCCTCTGACCAGTAAACCAGATGCTAAGAATATAACAAGAGGGGCCCTCTTGTTATGATAACACCTTGGATCAACCCAGCCAATCACAAGGACTGGCAATGTCATGAAATGATGAAAGTTAAGACACATGTGCAACATCTGGGTATCTTTACTGTAGACGTTTCGCCATCCAGTGGCTTTATCAATACAAATTCTAGGACAAAACTTGAAGACAGTAGAACTATATACATAAGATGAGGTGATCAGTTCCTCGGCCTCGGAGTTGGTGTAAAGAGCACCGTAGTTGTGGAGTCTATATAAGCTGGCGCCTATATAAGCGCCAGCTTATATAGGCGTCAGGTAGGTAGGGACGGGTAGCATACGAGGGCATAGTCACTGGTAGGCGGGATTCCCCAGTGGAAGTAGGTCATACTCAATGGACAAAGTTTTTTACTCTGCGACCGACTTCTCCTAATACCTATCTTTCAGACCATAGTATTGGTAAGGCTCTGCTACGCCATGTTGGTAAAGATATCTCATTTCACGCTCTCAAGAGCGGCACTTGCATCATCACGGTCCAGAATGGTGGCCAAGCTCGCGATCTTTCTCTTCTTACAACCATAGATACTGTTCGTAGCTGTGAAGAAGGTCATGTAGATGTGCTCTGTATTGTATACCTTTCTTACACAACTTGTCAGACACTGCAACATCATGGATTCTCGGTTCACGGCTTCTACAACTACTACTACAACTAACCCATCCCTTTGAGTATGACCTACTTCCACTGGGAAATCCCTCCTACCAGTGACTATGTCCTCGTCTGTTACCCGTCCCTACCTACCTGACTCCTATATAAGCGCCATCTTCCTTGCTTGTGCTCCAGAATCTCCACAACTACGGTGCTCTTCACACCAACTCCAAGACCGAGGGACTGATTACCTCATCTTTTGTATATAGTTCTACTGTCTTGAAGTTATGTACTAGAATTTGTATTGATAAAGCCACTGGAGAGCGAAACGTCTACAGTAAAGATCCCCAGATGTTGTACATGTGTCTTAGCTTTCATCTTGTCTGTATTGTATAACATTCTTATGAAATGATGTTGGAAGACTCGTGGCACAACATTAGCAGATTTACATAAGAATGGAGGAACACTGCAGAAGGCCTACTGGCCCATACAAGGCAGGTCCTTATCAAAACCGCCCTTACATAAGAATTTACTTCTGTACCCACGACACCAGTCAAACCCAGTCCCTCCCACTCATATATATGTTCAATCTCTTTTTAAAGCTACCCAAGGTTCTAGCCTTGATCACCCTACTCGGAAGACCCTTCCACAGCTCTGTTCATAACGCCCATTACGGGGTAATGACTCACCTCAATGACTCAACTGGGTGCATCCTCCCTGTCACACATCAGTTGGTATAAGACTCATCAGCTGGTATGAGACTCATCAGTTGGTATGAGACTCATCAGCTGGTATGAGACTCATCAGCTGGTATGAGACTCATCAGCTGGTATGAGACTCACCAGCCGGTATGAGACTCTTCAGCTAGTATGAGACTCATCAGCTGGTATGAGACTCACCAGCTGGTATGAGGCTCACCAGCCGGTATGAGACTCACCAGCTGGTATGAGACTCATCAGCTGGTATGAGACTCATCAGCTGGTATGAGACTCATCAGCTGGTATGAGACTCATCAGCTGGTATGAGACTCATCAGCTGGTATGAGACTCATCAGCTGGTATGAGACTCATCAGCTGGTATGAGACTCACCAGCTGGTATGAGACTCACCAGCCGGTATGAGACTCACCAGCTGGCATGAGGCTCATCAGCTGGTATGAGACTCATCAGCTGGTATGAGACTCATCAGCTGGTATGAGACTCACCAGCCGGTATGAGACTCACCAGCTGGCATGAGGCTCATCAGCTGGTATGAGACTCATCAGCTGGTATGAGACTCATCAGCTGGTATGAGACTCATCAGCTGGTATGAGACTCGTCAGCTGGTATGAGACTCATCAGCTGATATGAGACTCATCAGCTGGTATGAGACTCATCAGCTGGTATGAGACTCATCAGCTGATATGAGACTCATCAGCTGGTATGAGACTCATCAGCTGGTATGAGGAGGTCCTTAATACTAGCGAACTTATGGTAGTTGCAGTTACTCAAACTATATCTTTCTATACTCAGTAACATAAATAAATATATGCCGCGCCTAATATGGCGAACTTGCCGAATAGGCCGAACTCCCTTAAAAAATGAACTTATCCCCCAAAATATTTACAGATTGATAGACATATTTTTTCCACATAAAATAATATAAAACGTTAGTTTTTTGGACCAACCCTAACTTAGAAACCTCACATAATCTAACTTAAATTAGCACATTTTTTTTTAGCTAAATTCTGCTATGTATAGCAGAGGTCAGTTTAAATTTATTTAATATTATTAAAAACAATTATATATGTTTCTTCGTTATGTTCAGATTGATTTCCGCTGATTTATGGCAAAAGCCAATTTTAATTCTGCTAATTCGGCAGAAAACACCCTAGTCGAGTTGGCCAAACTCGCCAGTTCGGCTTAATTTGGTTTGGCCTAATCGTCAAGGACGTTTTCTGCTGAATTATCGGAGTGAAATATTTTTTTTTTTTTTTTTTTTTTTTTGCCATACAATGTTTAATTCAATCTGAGCTTAACGAAAAAAATATGTCATTATTTATAAATAATAAATAAATTTAAATCGAATTATGATACATATAGCACAATTTATATTAAAAAATACGTTAGTCTAAGTTAGGTTAGGTAAGGTTTCTAAGTTAAGTTTGATCCAAAAATCAAAATCCTTATATTATTGTTAATAAAAAAAAGATAATTTATAATTTTTTAGGCAGTTCAGCCTATTCGGCTTATTAGACTAGAATGTTCCCCTCAACTTCCTACTCATTTCTGAAGCATTGCCAGCTTTTGATGTGTTGATTGCAACACGAAAAGACTAGAGCTATCATTCAACCTGAACACCTCGTATCGAAGTACTCAGTACTTTCGCCACTCTGCCAGATCCCAGATGAGATATGAAAGATAAAAAGAGTGATAGTACATGATTAGGTGTCAGAGTGGATGCCTGTGACGAACTGGGTTCCACAAGGGTCAGTCCTAGGGCCGGTGCTGTTTCTAGTGTATGTGAATGACATGACGGAAGGGATATATTCAGAGTGTCCCTGTTTGCAGAGACACTCTGAATGCGGAGAATTCAAGTTGATGAGGATCAGGTAGGACTACATAGGGATCTGGACAGGCTAAAGCCTGGTCCAACAACTGGCTCCTGGAGTTTAACTCCACAACGTGCAAAGTCATGAAGATTGGGAAAGGTTAAAAGAGGGCTGCAAACCTCACTCAAGGAAAAGAATTTTGAGGTGAGTATAAACCTCACTCAAGGAAAATAATTTTGAGGTGAGTATAATACCGAGCACATATCCAGGCGCACATCAACCAAATAACTGCTGCAGCATATGGGCGCCTGGCAAACCTAAGAATAGCGTTTCGACACTGGGTCTTACACAGATGACAGCAAGGAAATAAGTGAGTTATTCCAGTCTCAATATGACTCGATTTTAGTGAGCCGCTAACCAGACTGAGAGTCGAAGTCCTAAATGATTTTTTTATGACCGAGACACAGAATTTGGTAGACTCAAACCTATCTTATATTATCCTGACGCCAAATGACTTCGAAAAGGCAATAAATGACATGCCCATGTACTCTGATACAGGCCCAGACTCATGGAACTCCGTGTTCATCAAGAACTGCAAGAAAACCTTATCATGTACATTTAACATCCTATGGAGAAGGAGCATGGACATAGGGGTCGTCCCACAGCTGTTAAAAGCAACAGACAGCCCCACTCCACAAAGGGGGCAGTAAAGCAATGGCAAAGAACTATAGACCGATAGCGCTAACATCCCATATCATAAAAATCTTTGAAAGGGTTCTAAGAAGCAAGATCGCCACTCATCTAGATATCCATCAGTTACACAACCCAGGGCAACATGGGATTTGAGCAGGTCGCTCCTGCCTGTCCCAACTACTGGACCACTATGACAAGGTCCTGGATGCTCTAGAAGACAAACAAAACACAGATGTAGTATACACAGACTTTGCAAAAGCCTTCGACAAATGTGACCATGGTGTAATAGCGCACAAAATGCGTGATAAAGGAATAACAGGAAAAGTTGGAAGAAGGATCTATAATTTCCTAATAAAACACAAAGAGTAGTAGTAAACAGAGTAAAGTCTGAGGCGGCTACTGGAGTATACCTGGAGAGAGTTCCGGGGGCCAGGCCTGAGACCAGGCCTCGTGATGGATCAGGGTCTGATCAAGTAGGCTGTTACTGGTGGCCCCTGTAGTGATACCGCTCTTGTGGGGAGCCGCAGCAGAACACAATACTGCACCACCTCAGGGGCCCCTTACAATAACAACATAAGACGATGATGGCCCAGCACATGGTGTGTTGTCTTCTCTCTCTTACACAGATACATTTGTGATGCAGATTACATGGTAAACTTAAATATGTCGCCAGTAGCTATAGCTTTTCTGAGGATATATGCACCTTACATCACCTATCCTGCAGCAGCAGTCATTAGATGTACTATCCTTTATTTTCTTCTGTTGCAGACATATACCATGGATTATGTGCTCAATAAAGCCTAGGAATAAGGCCTGTGTTTCTATCACAACAATTTATTGAACACGGATATCCTGGGCTACCTGGTGGCGATTCTGAGCTAGACTACACCGCAACATGGAGCGTTTACTGAAACCTGAGAGGCTAGACTCTGACCCCAGTGTATGAACGGCTGCTCAGGAATGGAAGCACTGGTTTAAGACTTTCGAAAACTTCTTGAGAGCCTTTCCTCTGGAAGATCTAGATAAACTAAGCCTGCTCATCAACTTTGTGTCACCTAAAATCTATGAGGTTATTTCTGAGTGTAATACCTATGAAGATGCTATCAATGCCCTCAAGTCTCAGTATATTAAACCCACAAATGAAATTTTTGCACGATATCGTCTTGCAACTCGCCGCCAGCAGATTGGTGAATCCTTAGAGGAATACTTTCAAGCATTGAAAATATTAGGTAAGGACTGTAACTTCCGAGCGGTGACAGCTTCCCAGTATTGTGAAGAGTCCATCAGGGATGCTTTTATCAGTGGCCTGCAATCACCAATAATAAGGCAGCGTTTATTGGAGAATAAAACTCTGGACTTAGCCACTACCCTTGACCAGGCAAGAGCATTAGATTCAGCCCAGAAGAATTCTGTTGCAGAAATGTACCATGGATTCTGTGTTCAATAAAGCCTAGGAATAAGGTCTGTGTTTCTATCACAACAGCCCCAACGCAAACTGACGTAGGAACCACAGCCCGGCTGGTCAGGTACTGACTTTAGGTGCCTGTCCAGTGCCTTCTTGAAGACAGCCAGGGGTCTATTGGTAATCCCCCCTATGTATGCTGGGAGGCAGTTGAACAGTCTTAGGCCCCGGACACTTACTGTGTTGTCTCTCAGTGTACTCGTGGCGCCCCTGCTTTTCATTGGGGGAATGTTGCATCTCCTGCCGAGTCTTTTGGTTTCATAGGGAGTGATTTTTGTGTGCAAGTTTGGTAATAATCCCTCTAGGATTTTCCAAGTGTTTATTATCATGTATCTTTCTCGCCTGCGTTCCAAATCAAGGGACTTCATCCATTCCCAGTAATTTAGGTGCTTTAGCGTACTTATGTGTACCGTGAAAGTTCTTTGTACATTCTCCAGGTCAGCAATTTCGTCTGCCTTGAAGGGGGCAGTTAGTGTACAGCAGTATTCGAGCCTAGATTATTATTATAATAATCAAGGGAGAGCGTTAAAACCGTAGGATTATACAGTGCCTGAGGGGGAGGATGGAAGGTATTCAGGCTTAATTCTGGGAACTGGAGCACAGCTCCAGTTCCCTAGATCAAGAGACCCTCACCAGCATCAAGGAACCTTCCTTGAGGGGTCCAGCGTAGAGAGAACAAGTGATTTGAAGAGAATCATCATAGGCTCGGCGTCCCTAGTTTTGAAGGTTCTCATTAATCATCGTACCGTTTTTCTAGCAGATGTGGTAGATACAGTGTTGTGGTCTTTGAAGGTGAGATATTCTGACATTATCACTCCCAGGTCCTTCACATTACTTTTTCGCTCTATTGTATGGGTAGAATTTGTTGTATACCCTGATACAGTTTTAATTTTCTCAAGTTTTCCATATCTTAGTTGATATTTCTCTTCATTGAACTTCATATTGCTTTGAGTGGCCCATTTGAAGATTTGGTTGATGTCCGCTTGGAGTCTTGCGGTGTCTTCGATGGAGGTCGCTGTCATGTCAATTCGGGTGTCATCCGCAAAGGAAGAAACGGAACTATGGCTTACATCTCTGTCTATGTCAGATATGAGGAATAGGAACAGAGCTTTTCACCGTAGCTGCCTCAGCTACGGTGAAGTTATAGATACATCTACCAACTTTTCTTGTTATTCCTTTATCACGCATTTTGTGCGCTATTACTCCGTGGTCACACTTGTCGAAGGCGGAAATCTTTGACAAGTACAAACCAGATCAAATTCTAAAATTTTAATACGCAACAGGAAAGCTTTGAAATCATTTGACTATGTAGATGAATAGTTATAATGAGGTCAGTAATAAATGCATACCTGTTTAAATTAGTCACCAGGGTATAGTAAAGGGGTTTGTTGTTAATTCACTTCGTACGAGCCAGATGATTTATCTTTTAGTGCACTTGTTGCAT
>WNWK01020398.1:0-35905 GCA_009830355.1 Cherax destructor | reverse complement strand
ACACTGTAAGAGTTATACACTTATGTTCATTTATGTTTTAAGTGATTATTAATTTCCATGAAGACTGTGAACATATTTGTGAAATTATCGTTATTACTCATTTACACATTACTCTTCCTGTTTTACCAGTGAACACAAGTAATGTTTTTGTCTAAGTTTCAGGTGTTTGTCTACAACAAGCACAGTTGTAAGCAGACACAAGCAGCTCTCACATATATGACGTTAAATGTGTTTTGATTTCGCTTTTCATTATATAAATATATTCAGTTTTTATTAAGCTTGATATTTGTATTAATTTTGTTTTATAATTATTTTTAATAATGTTTTTATGACCTTAACAGTGTAAACTTAATTACCTTTTCTTATTATATTATTTATATTTCGCATAAGTTTTATGAGGGGCAATTGACATTTCGTAATTATCTGTATTTTATTATATACTTTTTGTTGTAGTTCAAAATTAGTGTTAAAGTTGACAGTAGTTATTGCACTTGCAACTTCCTACTGGAGCTGAATCAACTCAAGTACTCCATTTGCATAGAAATATTTTCGTGCAAACAGAGTACTTGATTCTTCTGCAACTTAAGCCTTCAGGGTTGCTACGATTTACGATGTTGCATTAAAAATCGATACAAAATGTTGGAAATGTTTCCCTAAACTTCTTTATACATTAGATGATGTTTATTAATGGAAGTTTATCTGAAGATAAAGGATCAAGGACACAGCCAGAATGTCAACATACAAGAACGGTAAAGACATACACAAAATCGGTATAGCAAAACACAATAAGAGTACATTGGAAAAGAACACTTAAGTACAGTTCAGGATACAAGTGACCTTTACCACAATATGTCCGTATCAACGGACAATTTTCAACCAAGTACACTACAATAACTTATAATAAGTACACTAATATAAAAGACAATACTGCAACATGTAAGAACAGTAACATAAAACAGTATAGAATAACAATAAACAGTGTAATAACACATAAAACAGTGTAGAAACACAAAAACAGTATAGAAACACATAAAGCAGCATAATAACACAAAACACAAATAAAACATAAATCAAAACATAATTAGTTTGGAGGTAGTGTGGTAGGGGGTGGATCAAGCGGGGAAGGGAGGGGGAGCGGGAGAGGGAGAGAGAGACAGAGAGAGGGAGAGGGAGGGAGAGGAAGAGTGAGAGAGGGAGATAGAGGTAGGGAGAGGAGGAAGAGAGGGAGAGATTTAGGGAGAGGGAGGTAGAGAGACAGATAGAGGTAGAGAGAGAGAGGTAGAGAGAGAGTGGTATAGAGAGAGAGGTGGAGAGAGTGTCAGAAGGAGGAAGGAGAGGGATAGGGCGGAGAGTGTCAGAAGGAGGGAGACAGGAGAGGGATAGGGAGGAGGGATGGTAGGGCGGGTTATTGGGTTATTCGTGGAAGGGGGCGAGGGGGAGGGAGAAATCTTGGAGGACGTGTGGTAGAGGGCGGATCCCGTGGGGGAGGGAGGGAGAGATATGCATATGTGAATGTGTGAACATGTGTGAACATGTGTGAACATGAGTGAACATGTGTGTGAGTGATAAAGAGTTTGGATTGCCACATACTATACGTGTGCATTAGAAATTGTATTTACATACATGTTAGAGGAGAGGAAAATGTGTATTGTGATTATCAAGTGTGCGTTTGTGTGGGTATAGGTGTGTGTGTGTGTGAGTGTGAGTGTGTGTGTGTGTGTGTGTGTGTGTGTGTGTGTGTGTGTGTGTGTGTGTGTGTGTGTGTGTGTGTGTGTGTTTGTGTGTGTGTTTGAGTGGAGGTGCAAAAATATCTGTGTGAGGATATATAGACTGAAATACAATACAAAGAAAAATGGTAACTATTTGTTGCAGTTTTCATAGTGCAAAGGAATAAATTCGCACACGAACACACATATGTACACAATAAAACGTTCACACATAGTTATACAGCTACATAAATGAACACATAAAAAATAGCTTGAAGACATTATGAGATTTCCAGTTAGTAACCTCTGCTTGGTGGGTGAGTTGGGTGAATCCTGGCCTACTGTTCCAGGCCGTCTTGGTGGGTGTAATTAAAGGACGCAGTCTTCTGGGTGTCCCCTCTTGTAATTCCACCCACCTGGACAGTCTCTACCGTAGACCAGCTAGACAAGACCAAGTTCTAATCCAGCAAGGTCACTGGGGAGGGGCCAAAAACTACTAACATTAGGGAAGTGGAGAACTACTGATCTGGGAATAACAAGTGCAGAACCTGGGGAAGTGAGGAAGGAAGTTCATCTGAGGGGACACAGATTGATTTCTGGAGACATGGATCTATGGCGAAGCACCAAAACAACTGGAAGTGGGGAGTGTGAAACTGTTGACATCCGGGGGCCCAGGGATGGAGACCTGGAAACATGAACCAGAAGGTAGGACCTGAGGGAAGCCCCAGGATGGTAGAGAGTGAGGGAAGGGGGACCCTAAAGACGAACCCCTGGCCTCCACGTGGCAGGATCTGGTAACTCTCAGGCTGACAGTGGTCGCAAACTTTAATAATAATATTTTTTTCCTGAAGACATGGATGAGCAATATAAATGTAAGGAATGATTTGGACGAGTCAGTAGTGGAGGCAAACTCATGACACAGCTTCAGGAGTAGATATGATAATATCTAAGAGGCCAGAAATCGGTGAGGCTGATAACAGTAATCTATAAGTCAAGGCCAGGAGCTGAGTGTCGACCCCTGCAAATACAATTCGGATCAGTGAGCTAAGAGCGGGATGAGGGAGATGACAGCATAAATAAGTAGTTAACAGTGTGAGAGAGATGACAACAGTGTGAGAGAGATGACAACTGTGTGAGAGAGATGACAACTGTGTGAGAGAGATGACAACAGTGTGAGAGAGATGACAACAGTGTGAGAGAGATGACAACATTGTGAGAGAGATGACAACAGTGTGAAAAGATATGAAAAACAGTTGTGAGAGAGATAACAACAGTGTGAGAGAGATGACAACAGTGAGAGTACCAGAGGATGACAACAGTGTGAGAGAGATGACAACAGTGTGAGAGAGATGACAACAAGTGAGATACAAGTAAAATATGACAACAGTGTGAGAGAGTAACAGGTGAAAAGATCAACAGTGTGAGAGAGATACAACAGTGTGAGAGAGATGACAACAGTGTGAAGAGATATGACAACAGTGTGAGAGAGATGACAACATGTGAGAGATATGACAACAGTGTGAGAGAGATGACAACAGTGTGAGAGAGATGAACAACAGTGTGAGAGAGATGACAACAGTGTGAGAGATGAAACAGTGGAGAGAGATGACAACAGTGTGAGAGAGATACAACAGTGTGAGAGAGATGACCAGTGTAGAGATAACAGTGTGAGATAATGACAACAGTGTGATAGAGAAACAGTGTAGAGAGATACAACAGTGTAGAGAGATGACAACAGTGTGAGAAGAAACAGTGAGAGAGATGACAACAGTGTGAGAGAGAAACAGTGTGAGAGAGATGACAACAGTGTGAGAGAGATGACAACAGTGTGAGAGAGATGACAACAGTGTGAGAAAGATAAAAACAGTGTGAGAAGATGACAACAGTGTGAGAGAGATGACAACAGTGTGAGAGATATGACAACAGTGTGAGAGAGATGACAACAGTGTGAGAGAGATGACAACAGTGTGAGAGATGACAACAGTGTGAGAAGATGACAACAGTGTGAGAGAGATGACAACAGTGTGAGAGATGAAACAGTGTGAAGAAAAAAGTGTGAGAGAGATGACAACAGTGTGAGAGAGATAACAACAGTGTGAGAGATGACAACAGTGTGAGAAGATGACAACAGTGTGAGAGAGATGACAACAGTGTGAGAGAGATGACAACAGTGTGAGAGAGATGACAACAGTGTGAGAGAGATGACAACAATGTGAGAGATAACAGCTGATTTAGGGAAATGAGAACCGGCAAAACTCAGCCAGTGGTGTGCAGGCAGAGTGAGAGTGATGATACAACTCAGCCAGTGGTGTGTAGGAAGTGAGAGTGATGAACAACTCAGCCAGTGGTGTGTAGGCAGAGTAGAGTGATGATACAACTCAGCCAGTGGTGTGTAGGCAGAGTAAGAGTGATGATACAACTCAGCCAGTGGTGTGTAGGCAGAGTAAGAGTGATGATACAACTCAGCCAGTGGTGTGTAGGCAGAGTAAGAGTGATGATACAACTCAGCCAGTGGTGTGTAGGCAGAGTAAGAGTGATGATACAACTCAGCCAGTGGTGTGTAGTGAGGGATGTATCGATATCCGTATCCGCATCCGCATCCCCGGAGTATCCGCATAAATTCTTACATCCGCATCCGTATCCGCATCCGTATTTTTTCTAAATGAGACATCCGCATCCGCATCCGTATTTTTCTAAATGAGACATCCGCATCCGCATCCGCATCCGTATTTTTCCTAAATGAGACATCCGCATCCGCGTCCGCATCCGTAATCACTATTAAATAAATATCCGCATCCGCATCCGCATCCGGGCCTAATAAAGCGGATGTGGCGGATATTATAACCTAAATTACAGAGCTTGTATGTTTGTTTCCCACAAACTTGTTCTTATGATTTACAAATTAACATTGCAGCTTCAAATATTATAACTTAATGACATGTGCAGAGAGAGAGAGAACATAAGAAAGGAGGAACACTGCAGAAGGCCTGTTGGCCCATACTAGGCAGGTCCTTCACAATCCACCCCACTAACCTGGAGTTTACCTGGAGAGAATTCCAGAGGTCAACGCCCCTGCGGCCCGGTCTGTGACCAGGCCTCATATTGGACCAGAGCCTGATCAACCAGGCTGTTACTGCTGGCCGCACGCAGTCCAACGTACGAACCACAGCCTGGCTGGTCAGGTACCGACTTTAGGTGCCTGTTCAGTGCCTGCTTGAAGACAGCCAGGGGTTTGTTGGTAATCCCCCTTATGTATGCTGCCCAACCAAATTTTCAATTCTATCCAAGAAATAAGCTTTGATAATTCTATTTACTCATGTGCAAGTGCGGGTGGGTGTGAGTTGGACCTGACTAGTTTGTGCTACTAGGTCAGATGCCGTGCTCCTAACTTAAGTGAATGTAACCTGACCTGGCTGGGTCGGGGGCATTGGCTTAAGCCGTTGGAGATTTGGACCTGCCTTGCATGGGCCAGTAGGCCTGCTGCAGTGTTAACATAAGAACATAAGAATGGAGGAACACTGCAGAAGGCCTACTGGCCCATACAAGGCAGGTCCTTATCAAAACCACCACTACCTAAGAATTTACTCCTGTACTCACGACACTAATCAAACCCAGCCCCTCCCACTCATATATTTGTCCAATCTCTTTTTAAAGCCACCCAAGGTCCTAGCCTCTATCACCCTACTCGGAAGATTGTTCCACGCATCTACAACTCTGTTCGAAAACCAGTACTTGCCTATGTCCTTTCTAAATCTAAATTTATCCAATTTAAATCCGTTATTTCTCGTTCTTACTTGGTTCGATATCCTCAGTATTTTATTAATATCTCCTTTGTTAATGCCCATCATCCACTTGTACACCTCGATGATATCTCCCCTCATTCTACGTCTCTCCAGAGAGTGGAGATTCAATGCTCTAAGTCTATCTTCATACGGGAGATTTCTTATACTGTAAATCATTTTAGTCATTCTTCTTTGTATGTTCTCCAATGAATCTATATCCATCCTGTAGTAAGGAGACCAAAACTGAGCTGCATAATCCAAATGAGGTCTCACTAGTGATGTATAGAGCTGTAAAATAACTTTTGGACTTCTGTTGCTTATACTTCTTGAAATAAATCCTAGTAATCTGTTAGCCTTATTGCGCACACTTAGGCACTGTTGTCTTGGCTTTAGATTTCTGCTTACCATGACTCCCAAGTCTTTTCACATTCTGTATGATCAAGCTCAACTTCACCTAGTTTATAAATTCGAGGGATATTTTCATTACCAACGACAAGCACCTTACACTTGTCCACATTGAACTTCATCTGCCACTTTTCAGACCAAGACATTAATTTATCCAAATCCTCCTGGAGTTCACTGTTATCCTCCTCAGAATGAATTATACGGCCTATTTTTGTATCATCAGCAAATTTACTCATGTCACTTGCAATTCCTTCATCAAGGTCATTAATGTAAATTATGAACAACAATGGGCCCAAAACTGATCCTTGTGGAACGCCACTAGTGACAAATCCCCATTCAGATTTGACCCCATTAATAGAAACTCTCTGCTTTCTATTGGTAAGCCATGCCTCTATCCATGCTAGAACTTTACCTCCTATACCATGAGCTGCCACCTTTCTTAAGAGTCTCTTGTGAGGTACTCTATCGAAGGCCTTACTGAAATCCAAGTAAACTATATCATATTCTTTATCACTGTCTACTGCCTCAAATGTTTTATTGAAAAAAGTCAGTAAATTTGTCAGGCAGGAACGACCTCTCGTAAACCCATGCTGAGATTCATTAATCAAATTATGTTCTTCAAGGTGACTTCTGATAATATCAGCTATAATTGATTCTAATAATTTGCCTACTATAGACGTGAGGCTTATTGGACGGTAATTTGATGGAATGGACTTATCCCTGATTTGAATATAGGAACTACATTAGCTATCTTCCACATCTCTGGCACAACACCAGTTAGGATGGACGTATTAAACACATTCGTTAATGGCTGACTAAGTTCCATTTTGCATTCTTTAAGTACCCTGGAAAACAACTCGTCGGGTCCAGGGGACTTATTTTGCTTCAGTTTATCTATTTGTTTGATAACCATATCCCTCGTGACAGTAATATTAGTTAATTTGAATTCTTCAGGAACTGAATAATTGTTAATTTCTGGAATCTCATTTACGTCTTCTTGTGTAAAGACTGACAAAAAATAGTCATTAAATAGAGAACACATTTCCAGTTCGTTATCCGTCAGCTGTCCATTCCCAATTTTCAGAGGTCCTACCTTTTCCCTCACCTTCGTCCTGTACACTTGAAAGAACCCTTTTGGATTAGTCTTTGATTCATTAGCAACCTTAATCTCATAGTCACGTTTAGCCTTTCTAATCCCCTTTTTACTTCTCTTTTCAACTGAACATATTGGTCAATAAGGTTAACATCTCCTCTTTTGATGCGCCTATAAATTCCTCTTTTCTCCCCTAATAAATGTTTTAGCCTCCTGTTAATCCATTTGGGATCGTTATTATTTGACCTAAATTCTCTCTGGGGAATAAACATACTCTGTGCACGTTGTACATTATTAAGAAAAAATCATAAACGCAGATCCCATCGTAATCGTTAGCTAGATTACCCCAGTCGAGATTAGACAGGTGTTCCCTAAGTCCAATATAATCGGCAGAACGAAAATCAGGAACTTTTACCGTATTATCCCTATTCTCGTACTCCCATGTAATATTAAAAGTAATGGATTTGTGATCACTAGCTCCAAGCTCTTCAGTGATCTCCAGATTATTTACAAGAGTTTCTTTATTTGACAAGACTAGGTCGAGCAAATTATTACCTCTGGTAGGCTCCGTCACACACTGCTTCAGAAAACAGTCCTGAACTACTTCCATAAAGTCACTGGACTCCAGATTACCGGTCAAAGAAGTCCAGTCAATTTGACTAAAGTTAAAATCCCCTACTAACACTACGTTATTGTGCCTAGAAGCCCTAACAATTTCGTCCCAAAGAAGTCTCCCTCTATCGTGATCCAAGCCTGGAGGTCGGTATATTATCCAAGCATGGAGGTCGGTGTTCCTTCTTTCTTATGTTCTTATGTTCTTATATGCATTGAAAATTAGGTTGAGCAAATATTTTGTTAGTGGGATGGATTGTGAAGGACGTGCCTAGTATGGGCCAGCAGGCCTGTTGCAGTGTTCCTCCGTTCTTATGTTATTATGTATTTTTATTGAGGAAACGTTTCGCCACACAGTGGCTTCATCAGTCCATACAAAGGAGAATCGTGAAGAACAGGAGTTTGAGGTAATCAATCCCTCAGCCTGGAGTTGCTGTCTGACACAGCAACATCTTGGTATCTTAATACAGGGAATTCTTCACTTGCCTAACCCTTGGCAACCACCTACTTCCACATTGGTCAAATGTGACACCTTCTACTACTGCTGCACCTCTCCTGCCTACGGTATATAAGTCACTTCTTCACACATATGTTGTATTATTATCAAGATTGATGGACTGACAACATTGAGTCAAGGCTAAGGGACTGATTACATAATTCTCCTTTGTATGGACTGATGAAGCCACTGTGGGGCGAAACGTTTCCTCAATAAAGATACCCAAGTGTTGCATATGTGTCTAATTTATCAACTTGTCGGTTCTCTGAACCATTCATCTGCATATGTGTGAGACACACACAGTAACACTGTGGAGGTGTATAAATGGAAATTAATATAGGGATGTAAATAGCGTTTGATAAACATATTAGGTTGGATAAACACATGAGTGAGGGGTTTGATTTGAGTGGGAAAATATTGTTAGTGGGACGGATTGTGAAGGATTTATCTAGTATGGGCCAACAGGCCTGCTGCAGTGTTCCTCCTTTCTTATGTTCTTATGGAGGAACACTGCAGAAGGCCTGGCCCATGCAAGGCAGGTCCTTATCAAAATCACCACTACCCAAAGGTACCCAAGAATTCACTCCCGAACCCACGACACCAATCAAACCCATTCTCCTTTGTATTGGACTGAGATCTGTTTGTGACAAACAGATCTCAGTCACAAACAGATATGAGATGTGTTTGTGGCTTGATATAGGCCAACAAACGAAAACGACTTCTGGCAGAAAATGCAGACAAACTGTTATTCTTGAAGAAAAACCTTCCAATCATAAACTTTAAGTATTAAGCAAATGTCAATTGATTATGTAATAAAAGTATTATGTAATAAAAGTATTATGTAATGAAAGTATTTGCCATGTGGTAAAAAAACAAAAATCAGGTGTTTTATGACTGTCCTGCAAAATCCGCATCCGCATCCGCATCCGCCCGGATGTCAAGATGTGACATCCGTAATCCGCATCCGCATCCGCATTTTACTGTAAGCAGATATCCGCATCCGCATCCGCATCCGTATTTTACTGTAAGCAGATATCCGCATCCGCATCCGTATTTTACTGTAAGCAGATATCCGCATCCGCATCCGCAAAATAAGCAAGTAAGACATCCGTATACACATCCGCATACCGGATATCTAATTTTTTCACATCCGATACATCCCTAGTGTGTAGGCAGAGTGAGAGTGATGATACAACTCAGCCAGTGGTGTGTAGGCAGAGTAAGAGTGATGATACAACTCAGCCAGTGGTGTGTAGGCAGAGTAAGAGTGATGATACGAGGAAGATGATGACACCAGGAAGATAAATAAGAAATCCCGAAATCTAATTTATTGGTAAAAATAACTTTTAGATAGATAGTACTCCTGATGATGGAACATTGCAGGTAAAAGTAACTTTTAGATAGATAGTGCTCCTGATCATGGAACACTACAGGCAAAAGTAACTTTTAGATAGTGCTCCTGATGATGGAATATTACAGGTAAAAGTAACTTTTAGATAGATAGTGCTCCTGATCATGGAACACTACAGGTAAAAGTAACTTTTAGATAGATAGTGCTCCTGATCATGGAACACTACAGGCAAAAGTAACTTTTAGATAGTGCTCCTGATGATGGAATACTACAGGTAAAAGTAACTTTTAGATAGATAGTGCTCCTGATCATGGAACACTACAGGCAAAAGTAACTTTTAGATAGTGCTCCTGATGATGGAATACTACAAGTAAAGGTCTAAGGTGTAGACTGAGATGGTAAATTATATTTTTTAGTTCATGAGATCAAGATATTTTTTTGTGTAATATTATTGAGATAAATAAAGATGTGAAAGAAATACCGAGAGAGAAAGAGAGACTTGTTTAATTATTTTCTCTGGGTAATGTATACCATACATAAGGTAAGCAGCAGCCAATGTCTGGGTAATGTTTACCATACATAAGGTAAGGAGCAGCCAATGTCTGGGTAATGTATACCATACATAAGGTAAGCAGCAGCCAATGTTTCTCACTCAACATCTTCACATTTCTCACTAGTGTTGTCTTTTAAATAACTTCTGTAACCAAAGTGACTCTTGCCCTTTAGGAAAGTAAGTAATCTTAAACGGTTATGGCTAATAACGCTATTATGAATTTTAATGCTAAAAAAATAACTTTTTAAACTACCGTAGCAACTAGAGTATTTTACAAAAATTACGACAGAATAATAATTTTTGGATATTGTTTTAGCATATTTTTATTTATAAAGAGACACGAATAAAACATTTAGATGTTGATGTTTGTACACAAGTGCAGCTTGAGTGTCACACTTCACCTCTGATACACAAGTGCAGCTTGAGTATCACACTTCACCTCTGATACACAAGTGCAGCTTGAGTGTCACACTTCACGTCTGATACACAAGTGCAGCTTGAGTATCACACTTCACCTCTGATAGACAAGTGCAGCTTGAGTGTCACACTTCACCTCTGATACACAAGTGCAGCTTGAGTATCACACTTCACCTCTGATACACAAGTGCAGCTTGAGTGTCACACTTCACGTCTGATACACAAGTGCAGCTTGAGTGTCACACTTCACCTCTGATACACAAGTGAAGCTTGAGTGTCACACTTCACCTCTGATACACAAGTGAAGCTTGAGTGTCACACTTCACCTCTGATACACAAGTGCAGCTTGAGTATCACACTTCACCTCTGATACACAAGTGCAGCTTGAGTATCACACTTCACCTCTGATACACAAGTGAAGCTTGAGTGTCACACTTCACCTCTGATACACAAGTGCAGCTTGAGTGTCACACTTCACCTCTGATTCACAAGTGCAGCTTGAGTGTCACACTTCACCTCTGATTCACAAGTGCAGCTTGAGTGTCACACTTCACCTCTGATACACAAGTGCAGCTTGAGTGTCACACTTCACCTCTGATACACAAGTGCAGCTTGAGTATCACACTTCACCTCTGATACACAAGTGAAGCTTGAGTGTCACACTTCACCTCTGATACAAAGTGCAGCTTGAGTGTCACACTTCACCTCTGATTCACAAGTGCAGCTTGAGTGTCACACTTCACCTCTGATTCACAAGTGCAGCTTGAGTGTCACACTTCACCTCTGATACACAAGTGCAGCTTGAGTGTCACACTTCACCTCTGATACACAAGTGCAGCTTGAGTGTCACACTTCACCTCTGATACACAAGTGCAGCTTGAGTGTCACACTTCACCTCTGATACAAAAGTGCAGCTTGAGTGTCACACTTCACCTCTGATACACAAGTGCAGCTTGAGTATCACACTTCACCTCTGATACACAAGTGCAGCTTGAGTGTCACACTTCACCTCTGATACACAAGTGCAGCTTGAGTGTCACACTTCACCTCTGATACACAAGTGCAGCTTGAGTGTCACACTTCACCTCTGATACAAAAGTGCAGCTTGAGTGTCGCACTTCACCTCTGATACACAAGTGCATCTTGAGTGTCACACTTCACCTCTGATACCCAAGTGCAGCTTGAGTGTGACACTTCACCTCTGATTCACAAGTGCAGCTTGAGTGTCACACTTCACCTCTGATACAAAAGTGCAGCTTGAGTGTCACACTTCACCTCTGATACACAAGTGCAGCTTGAGTGTCACACTTCACCTCTGATACACAAGTGCAGCTTGAGTGTTACACTTCACCTCTGATACACAAGTGCAGCTTGAGTGTCACACTTCACCTCTGATTCACAAGTGCAGCTTGAGTGTCACACTTCACCTCTGATACACAAGTGCAGCTTGAGTGTCACACTTCACCTCTGATACACAAGTGCAGCTTGAGTGTCACACTTCACCTCTGATACACAAGTGCAGTTTGAGTGTGACACTTCACGTCTGATACACAAGTGCAGCTTGAGTGTGACACTTCACCTCTGATACACAAGTGCAGCTTGAGTGTCACACTTCACCTCTGATTCACAAGTGCAGCTTGAGTGTCACACTTCACGTATGATACACAAGTGCAGCTTGAGTGTTACACTTCACCTCTGATACACAAGTGCAGCTTGAGTTTCACACTTCACCTCTGATTCACAAGTGCAGCTTGAGTGTCACACTTGACGTCTGATACACAAGTGCAGCTTGAGTGTCACACTTCACCTATGATACACAAGTGCAGCTTGAGTGTCACACTTCACCTCTGATTCACAAGTGCAGCTTGAGTGTCACACTTCACCTCTGATACACAAGTGCAGCTTGAGTGTCACACTTCACCTCTGATTCACAAGTGCAGCTTGAGTGTCACACTTCACCTCTGATACACAAGTGCAGCTTGAGTGTCACACTTCACCTATGATACACAAGTGCAGCTTGAGTGTCACACTTCACCTCTGATTCACAAGTGCAGCTTGTGTGTCACACTTCACCTCTGATACACAAGTGCAGCTTGAGTGTGACACTTCACGTCTGATACACAAGTGCAGCTTGAGTGTCACACTTCACCTCTGATTCACAAGTGCAGCTTGAGTGTCACACTTCACCTCTGATTCGCAAGTGCAGCTTGAGTGTCACACTTCACCTCTGATTCACAAGTGCAGCTTGAGTGTCACACTTCACCTCTGATTCACAAGTGCAGCTTGAGTGTCACACTTCACCTCTGATACACAAGTGCAGCTTGAGTGTCACACTTCACCTCTGATTCACAAGTGCAGCTTGAGTGTCACACTTCACCTCGATACACAAGTGCAGCTTGAGTGTCACACTTCACCTCTGATACAAAGTGCAGCTTGAGTGTCACACTTCACCTCTGATACACAAGTGCAGCTTGAGTGTCACACTTCACCTCTGATACACAAGTGCAGCTTGAGTGTCACACTTCACGTCTGATACACAAGTGCAGCTTGAGTGTCACACTTCACGTCTGATACACAAGTGCAGCTTGAGTGTGACACTTCACCTCTGATACACAAGTGCAGCTTGAGTGTCACACTTCACCTCAAATTCACAAGTGCAGCTTGAGTGTCACACTTCACGTCTGATACACAAGTGCAGCTTGAGTGTTACACTTCACCTCTGATACACAAGTGCAGCTTGAGTGTCACACTTCACCTCTGATACACAAGTGCAGCTTGAGTGTCACACTTCACGTCTGATACACAAGTGCAGCTTGAGTGTCACACTTCACCTCTGATACACAAGTGCAGCTTGAGTGTCACACTTCACCTCTGATACACAAGTGCAGCTTGAGTGTCACACTTCACCTCTGATTCACAAGGGCAGCTTGTGTGTCACACTTCACCTCTGATACACAAGTGCAGCTTGAGTGTGACACTTCACGTCTGATACACAAGTGCAGCTTGAGTGTCACACTTCACCTCTGATTCACAAGTGCAGCTTGAGTGTCACACTTCACCTCTGATTCACAAGTGCAGCTTGAGTGTCACATTTCACCTCTGATTCACAAGTGCAGCTTGAGTGTAACACTTCACCTCTGATTCACAAGTGCAGCTTGAGTGTCACAATTCACCTCTGATTTACAAGTGCAGCTTGAGTGTCACACTTCACCTCTGATACACAAGTGCAGCTTGAGTGTCACACTTCACCTCTGATTCACAAGTGCAGCTTGAGTGTCACACTTCACCTCAGATACACAAGTGCAGCTTGAGTGTCACACTTCACCTCTGATACACAAGTGCAGCTTGAGTGTCACACTTCACGTCTGATACACAAGTGCAGCTTGAGTGTCACACTTCACCTCTGATACACAAGTGCAGCTTGAGTGTGACACTTCATGTCTGATACACAAGTGCAGCTTGAGTGTCACACTTCACCTCTGATTCACAAGTGCAGCTTGAGTGTCACACTTCACTGCTGATACACAAGTGCAGCTTGAGTGTCACACTTCACGTCTGATACACAAGTGCAGCTTGAGTGTGACACTTCACCTCTGATACACAAGTGCAGCTTGAGTGTCACACTTCACCTCAAATTCACAAGTACAGCTTGAGTGTCACACTTCACGTCTGATACACAAGTGCAGCTTGAGTGTTACACTTCACCTCTGATACACAAGTGCAGCTTGAGTGTCACACTTCACCTCTGATACACAAGTGCAGCTTGAGTGTCACACTTCACGTCTGATACACAAGTGCAGCTTGAGTGTCACACTTCACCTCTGATACACAAGTGCAGCTTGAGTGTCACACTTCACCTCTGATACACAAGTGCAGCTTGAGTGTCACACTTCACCTCTGATTCACAAGGGCAGCTTGTGTGTCACACTTCACCTCTGATACACAAGTGCAGCTTGAGTGTGACACTTCACGTCTGATACACAAGTGCAGCTTGAGTGTCACACTTCACCTTTGATTCACAAGTGCAGCTTGAGTGTCACACTTCACCTCTGATTCACAAGTGCAGCTTGAGTGTCACACTTCACCTCTGATTCACAAGTGCAGCTTGAGTGTCACACTTCACCTCTGATTCACAAGTGCAGCTTGAGTGTCACAATTCACCTCTGATTCACAAGTGCAGCTTGAGTGTCACACTTCACCTCTGATACACAAGTGCAGCTTGAGTGTCACACTTCACCTCTGATTCACAAGTGCAGCTTGAGTGTCACACTTCACCTCAGATACACAAGTGCAGCTTGAGTGTCACACTTCACCTCTGATACACAAGTGCAGCTTGAGTGTCACACTTCACGTCTGATACACAAGTGCAGCTTGAGTGTCACACTTCACCTCTGATACACAAGTGCAGCTTGAGTGTGACACTTCATGTCTGATACACAAGTGCAGCTTGAGTGTCACACTTCACCTCTGATTCACAAGTGCAGCTTGAGTGTCACACTTCACCGCTGATACACAAGTGCAGCTTGAGTGTCACACTTCACGTCTGATACACAAGTGCAGCTTGAGTGTCACACTTCACTTCTGATACACACGTGCAGCTTGAGTGTGACACTTCACGTCTGATACACAAGTGCAGCTTGGGTGTCACACTTCACCTCTGATACACAAGTGCAGCTTGAGTGTGACACTTCACGTCTGATACACAAGTGCAGCTTGAGTGTGACACTTCACCTCTGATACACAAGTGCAGCTTGAGTGTGACACTTCACCTCTGATACACAAGTGCAGCTTGAGTGTCACACTTCACCTCTGATACACAAGTGCAGCTTGAGTGTGACACTTCACCTCTGATACACAAGTGCAGCTTGAGTGTGACACTTCACCTCTGATACACAAGTGCAGCTTGAGTGTCACACTTCACCTCTGATACACAAGTGCAGCTTGAGTGTCACACTTCACCTCTGATACACAAGTGCAGCTTGAGTGTGACACTTCACCTCTGATACACAAGTGCAGCTTGAGTGTCACACTTCACCTCTGATACACAAGTGCAGCTTGAGTGTCACACTTCACCTCTGATACACAAGTGCAGCTTGAGTGTCACACTTCACGTCTTATACACAAGTGCAGCTTGAGTGTCACACTTCACCTCTGATACACAAGTGCAGCTTGAGTGTCACACTTCACCTCTGATACACAAGTGCCGCTTGAGTGTCACACTTCACCTCTGATACACAAGTGCAGCTTGAGTGTCACACTTCACCTCTGATACACTTTATAACAACCACACACAGTATCACAAAGAATTGTAATATACTTTTAAAGTAAATTAAACAGTTGGTATTTTTCTATTGCTTGTTTAGTATAGCAGACAGTGTGTATGAGAGAACTGTGATTGACAGAGTTAGGATGGAGACGCTGCTCTTAGTCATGCGATGTCTCGTCACTGGAAGTTTTGGTCATTTGACCGATGCCTTCCACTGGCTTACCCGTCCACTTCTTTAAAAACTTAAAATTAGTTTCTTGTGTCTGTCTACTATTTCTATTAGTTTTGTAAAGGGGAATAAGTATAGATGAGAGTGAGAGAAAGTGATCCTGCGAGACATGAATACCAACATGGGAGACACTGGTGAAAGATATAGCAGGGAAGTTTGGAGTCTTGGAACCTTTATCATACATGATCATTACAACAATATAAAAGAACAGCACATGAACTTATAAGAACGAAAACAAAACACAAAACAAAGAATTATTATGCAAGAATTATATAGTAACATACAAAAAAAAACACAGCAACGTACAAAAACAGTTTATTAAAATGCAATAATAGTACAGTAACATAAAAAGCATAATATTAACATATTAAACAATAGACTAACACTTATGAACAGGTGAGATACACACACATAAAGTACAGCAACATACAGAACAAACATGCAGAATAGTCAGGTTTGGAAGGTTTACAAGTGACAACATTTTTTGACATGTGACGATATCACAACCTGACTCTAGCAACCAATCATAATATAACAGATGTTGTAGACTGACCATTCACAGAGGTCGCTGATATAAGCAGATCACTAATACCAATACTGTGAGATCTTAGATTATCTCTGACTTCTTGTATATCAGAACTCGTATACTGCAGCAGGTAGGTTATAACAACCTATCAAAGATAATGAGGGAAGAATCCAAAGAAGATAGTGAAAAATAATGGAGACAATGTAACAAGTGCTGCAGGTTTTACGTGTGTAGATAGTGATGGTCCAGGAAGGTGCCACGTCATGTCACCTAAGAATGAAACAAAAGCCAGTTAATGTTTTGTATGCTGGCAAGACATCATGTTTTGTATGCTGGCAAGACATCACCTTCTTCAATATATTTGTGGGACATCACCACTGTCACTGTCAGATATCACTGTCATGATCCGAGGACATGGCTTCTTACTAAATTACATCACATCCGCTTCCTTCATACTCATTTCTTTTATATGCAATCCCTTCACACATGATTCTTTCACTTCTTGCCTTCATATTCACTTCCTTCATGTTATCTTGAGGTGCAACACTTCTCATTCATCTCATTATTACTTCTCCCAAGAATGAAATTCCGTTAGCAGTTCATTGTCACACGTATTTCATGGAGTACTGAAATATATTTTGCCCTAATATTCATTTTGCGATGACTGGTAATTTCCCTAGACCACGGTTCATCACAACATAGCGTCTGAGACATTAACAACACAGGGGTACTGGCCAGGTTGTAGTACTGGCCAGGTTGTAGTACTGGCCAGGTTGTAGTACTGGCCAGGTTGTAGTACTGGCCAGGTTGTAGTACTGGCCAGGTTGTAGTACTGGCCAGGTTGTAGTACTGGCCAGGTTGTAGTACTGGCCAGGTTGTACCAGCGACCAGGTGATGACGTTTCCCAAGTAGCTAGCTGCTGTTTTCATCCCCGAGAACAAAATGTATATTATTATTGATACTTACTGTAACATAAGTAGGACTAAAATTATCATTGAATAACGATATCTGGGTGTCTTGGTGTACGTTCATGGGTGTCTTGGTGTACGTTCATGGGTGTCTTAGAGGGTGTAATTACACGATATTCTTTCACCCGGAAAGTCTCGACTGTACTTACAAAAGACATAATTCCAACCTAGCAAGGTCGCCTGAGACCCCCAAAATGTGGGGAAGGTAAGACATCCAGTAGGCAGACGGATGTCTGCCTACTGGATGCGATTGAGATAGGAAGCTAGAGGCTCACATTTGTGAAGTGGAGGATGAACACACACACACATACACACACACACACACATACACACACACACACACACACACACACACACACACACATACACACACACACACACACACACACACACACACACACACACACACACACACACACACACACACATCTGGTCTAGCAACTGGCTTCTCGAATTTAACCCCACCAAATGCAAAGTCATGAAGATCGGAGAAGGGCAAAGAAGACCGCTGACGGAGTAGAGACTAGGTGGACAAAGGCTACAAATCTCACCAAAGGAGAAAGACCTTGGGGTGAGTATAACGCCAAGCACGTCTCCGGAAACACACATCAACCAGATAACCGCGGCAGCATATGGGAGACTGGCAAACCTAAGATTAGCGTTCCGTTACCTTAACAAGGAATCGTTAAGACACTGTACACCGTGTACGTCAGGCCCATACTAGAGTATGCAGCACCAGTCTGGAACACACACCTGGTTAAGCATGTCAAGAAATTAGAGAAAGTGCAAAGGTTTGCGACAAGGTTAGTTCCACAACTCAGGGTACTGCCCTATGAAGAAAGGTTGAGGGAAATAGGACTAACAACACTGGACGACAGAAGGGTTAGAGAAGACATGATAACGACATACAAAATACTGCGGGGAATTGACAAGGTAGACAGTGACAGGATGTTCCAGAGAGGGAACACAGACACAAGGGGACACAACTGGAAGCTGAAGACTCAGATGAGTCAAAGGGATGTTAGGAAGCACTTCTTCAGCCATAGAGTAGTTAGGAAGTGGAATAGTCTAGAGAACGATATAGTGGATATAGTTTTAAGACAAGGTATGATAAAGCTCATGGAGCAGGGAGAGCAGAGACCCAGTAGCGGACAGCGAAGAGGCGGGGCCAGGATATGAGTCTCGACCCCAGCAACCACAATTAGGTGAGTACAATTAGGTGAGTACATACACTACAGGAGAATACATATGCAGGTAAATGTAGATGGTACAGTGTCTCAAAGTTTAACAAAAAGTGTCAGGGAAGGTGTTTATATTAAGGCCGCTGCCCTGATAAGTGATGTAACAATACTGAAAAAGGTCGCAAGAGAAAAGTGGGTTCAACAAAATAGCTGGTAAACAATTTGAATTTCTGTGTACAACATCCTGTAATTATTATCCGTCGTTATTATAGGAGAAACTCTTGGATAAAGAAATGAATAAAAATAATATATTCAGTAATACCAGAGATATATGTGTTACGCTCATACATAGTAACACTACACATGCAAAGATCACAATATTATGAAACTTAGCAAAATTAGAAAAGCAAATATTACGCTTTTATATGTGGTAATATCAAGGATACAAAGATAATGCTTATATGTATAGCAATATCAGAGTTATAAATGTTACGCTTATACATAATAACACCAGTGATATGAAGAATACAATGTTTAACACAAGAACATCTGAAATAGATGCAGAGATAAGGAAGTTACACACAGAAACATACAAAGATCACACTTATATGAATGAAATTTCAGAAAAACTCAAATGAGAACATATAAAGCTATAAAATTTAAATATACGAATTAGAAAACAATAAGTGGCTTCTCCATGGTGGTCTAGGTAGAGGAGTTCTTCTCTTCTGGCTGGACTATGTTTCTAGCCTGCCCGGGCGGATGTATTTACTGGGCGCAGATTTCTGTGAGTCCTCCTCAGTAATTACATCTGCTTGTATATACTGATATTTAAACACTTGTGTTGTAATATCATATATGGGCAGTGCTTCATGGTGTTGCCGCATTTGAAGAGTTAAGTTCCTCTCTGAGGAAATGCTGTGTTTGGGGTTCACAGCTCTCAACGTCCCCCTCAAATGTTGAAGTTTAAATCCATTTTTTCTCCTTTTATTATTTGATAACATTTTGCAAAATTAGTGGGTGTATATAACATATTTTCACACATTGTGAAGGAGTGCAAACACTGTCTGATCGGACAAGTGCAAACACTGACTGATCGGACAAGTGCAAACACTGACTGATCGAACAAGTGCAAACACTGTCTGATCGAACAAGTGCAAACACTGTCTGATCGGACAAGTGCAAACACTGACTGATCGAACAAGTGCAAACACTGTCTGATCGGACAAGTGCAAACACTGACTGATCGAACAAGTGCAAACACTGACTGATCGAACAAGTGCAAACACTGACTGATCGAACAAGTGTAAACACTGACTGATTGAACAAGTGCAAACACTGTCTGATCGGACAAGTGCAAACACTGACTGATCGAACAAGTGTAAACACTGACTGATCGAACAAGTGTAAACACTGACTGATCGAACAAGTGCAAACACTGACTGATCGGACAAGTGCAAACACTGACTGATCGAACAAGTGTAAACACTGACTGATCGAACAAGTGTAAACACTGACTGATCGGACAAGTGCAAACACTGACTGATCGAACAAGTGCAAACACTGTCTGATCGGACAAGTGCAAACACTGACTGATCGAACAAGTGCAAACACTGTCTGATCGGACAAGTGTAAACACTGACTGATCGAACAAGTGCAAACACTGACTGTCCGGACAAGTGTAAACACTGACTGATCGAACAAGTGCAAACACTGACTGATCGGACAAGTGCAAACACTGACTGATCGAACAAGTGCAAACACTGACTGATCGAACAAGTGCAAACACTGACTGATCGGACAAGTGCAAACATTGACTGATCGGACAAGTGCAAACACTGACTGATCGAACAAGTGTAAACACTGACTGATCGGACAAGTGCAAACACTGACTGATCGAACAAGTGCAAACACTGACTGATCGGACAAGTGCAAACACTGACTGATCGAACAAGTGCAAACACTGACTGATCGAACAAGTGTAAACACTGACTGATCGAACAAGTGCAAACACTGTCTGATCGGACAAGTGCAAACACTGACTGATCGGACAAGTGCAAACACTGACTGATCGAACAAGTGCAAAAACTGACTGATCGGACAAGTGCAAACACTGACTGATCGGACAAGTGCAAACACTGACTGATCGAACAAGTGCAAACACTGACTGATCGGACAAGTGCAAACACTGACTGATCGAACAAGTGCAAACACTGACTGATCGGACAAGTGCAAACACTGACTGATCGAACAAGTGCAAACACTGACTGATCGGACAAGAGAAAACACTGACTGATCGAACAAGTGCAAACACTGACTGATGACAAGAGCAAACACTGTCTGATCGGACAAGTGCAAACACTGACTGATCGAACAAGTGCAAACACTGTCTGATCGGACAAGTGCAAACACTGACTGATCGAACAAGTGCAAACACTGTCTGATCGGACAAGTGCAAACACTGACTGATCGGACAAGTGCAAACACTGACTGATCGAACAAGTGCAAACACTGACTGATCGGACAAGTGCAAACACTGACTGATCGAACAAGTGCAAACACTGACTGATCGGACAAGAGCAAACACTGACTGATCGGACAAGAGCAAACACTGACTGATCGGACAAGTGCAAACACTGACTGATCGAACAAGTGCAAACACTGACTGATCGGACAAGAGCAAACACTGACTGATCGAACAAGTGCAAACACTGACTGATCGGACAAGTGCAAACACTGACTGAAGAAACAGTGCAAACACTGACTGTTCGGACAAGAGCAAACACTGACTGATCGAACAAGTGCAAACACTGACTGACGGACAAGAGCAAACACTGACTGATCGAACAAGTGCAAACACTGACTGATCGGACAAGTGCAAACTGTGACTGATTGAACAGTTGTAACATTTAATGTTTATTCGAAATTGTACTCTGCATTGCCTTTTCACACTTATAACGAGAGAGCGGAATATTACTGAGACCTGATGTGTTGTAGTTAATTATTCAACATTCACTTTTCCGAGTCACTTTAGAACACTTAATTAACTACAAGTCCATTAAGAAATAATTGGTCTTCACAACATTATCATGTTTCTCTCAGAGTTTATTAAAAGCTGTTATTTACACATACTTATTTGTCTCTATTTACATATACAAGCAGAGAGTCAGCTCTCTGAATATCAACAAGTAAAAGATTCCAAATAGATTTAGTGACTTAGTTTAATCCATCAATGGTCTATTGTTCCCTTATCTGCTGATACTACAATACCTGTCTAGTACCTCCTCTCTCTTCCTGTCACAAGAAGCTGAAATATCGAAATTAGTGATTATCGGAGAGTTGAAGATAACGCAATGTTACATCGGACACTTCACACAACGGACACTTCACACAACGGACAAGTGCAATGTTACATCGGACACTTCACACAACGGACAAGTGCAATGTTACATCGGACACTTCACACAACGGACAAGTGCAATGTTACATCGGACACTTCACACAACGGACAAGTGCAATGTTACATCGGACACTTCACACAACGGACAAGTGCAATGTTACATCGGACACTTCACACAACGGACAAGTGCAATGTTACATCGGACACTTCACACAACGGACAAGTGCAATGTTACATCGGACACTTCACACAACGGACAAGTGCAATGTTACATCGGACACTTCACACATCGGAAAAGTGAAATGTTACATCGGACACTTCACACATCGGACACTTCACACAACGGACAAGTGCAATGTTACATCGGACACTTCACACAACGGACAAGTGCAATGTTACATCGGACACTTCACACATCGGAAAAGTGAAATGTTACATCGGACACTTCACACATCGGACACTTCACACAACGGACAAGTGCAATGTTACATCGGACACTTCACACAACGGACAAGTGCAATGTTACATCGGACACTTCACACATCGGAAAAGTGAAATGTTACATCGGACACTTCACACATCGGACACTTCACACAACGGACAAGTGCAATGTTACATCGGACACTTCACACAACGGACAAGTGCAATGTTACATCGGACACTTCACACAACGGACAAGTGCAATGTTACATCGGACACTTCACACAACGGACATGTGCAATGTTACATCGGACACTTCACACAACGGACAAGTGCAATGTTACATCGGACACTTCACACAACGGACAAGTGCAATGTTACATCGGACACTTCACACAACGGACATGTGCAATGTTACATCGGACACTTCACACAACGGTCAAGTGCAATGTTACATCGGACACTTCACACAACGGTCAAGTGCAATGTTACATCGGACACTTCACACAACGGTCAAGTGCAATGTTACATCGGACACTTCACACAACGGTCAAGTGCAATGTTACATCGGACACTTCACACATCGGACACTTCACACAACGGACAAGTGCAATGTTACATCGGACACTTCACACAACGGTCAAGTGCAATGTTACATCGGACACTTCACACAACGGACATGTGCAATGTTACATCGGACACTTCACACAACGGACAAGTGCAATGTTACATCGGACACTTCACACAACGGACAAGTGCAATGTTACATCGGACACTTCACACAACGGGCAAGTGCAATGTTACATCGGACACTTCACACAACGGACAAGTGCAATGTTACATCGGACACTTCACACAACGGACAAGTGCAATGTTACATCGGACATTTCACACAACGGGCAAGTGCAATGTTACATCGGACACTTCACACAACGGACATGTCAACGAACGAACAAACACCACGGCATTCATCATAACATGTTTAAAAATAACAAACAAAATCAAGAAGGCCATAAAATAAACCTAATCCAACTTAACCTAACCTAACCTAATTATCCGTTAGGTCTATTGTCCATTCGAACAAAGGGCTGACGGCACAATGTTAATTAGGCCAATTGTCTTTTGGTCAAATGTCTGTCAGCCAAGTGTCCATCGGTCATCTTTCCAGCCACAGTCACACCTTACCTGGACAACAGTGACTGGCCAGGACATGAGTGACCCTGCCGCTAATATCTTATCCGAATGATAGTGACAGGAGTACAGTGTCACTTGAATAATAGTGACAGGGAGTACAGTGTCACCTGAATGAAAGTGACAGGAGTAAAGTGCACCTGAGTGATAGTGACAGGAAGTACAGTGCCATCTGAATGATAGTGACAGGAAGTACAGTGCCATCTGAATGATAGTGACAGGAAGTACAGTGCCATCTGAATGATAGTGACAGGAAGTACAGTGCCATCTGAATGATAGTGACAGGAAGTACAGTGCCATCTGAATGATAGTGACAGGAAGTACAGTGCCATCTGAATGATAGTGACAGGAAGTACAGTGCCATCTGAATGACAGTACAGAGAGTACAGTGTCACCTGAATGATAGTGACAGAGAGTACAGTGTCACCTGAATAACAAAGTAAAGCACTACATGTAGTACTGAAGACAATGGTAATTTATCAACATTCAGTAAGAAAACTACAACTGCAGTAAAGAAATATTTATATGTACGTTTCACTATACATTGATCCCAATGTTGATTAAAAATATTGGACAAATTAAAGAATTCCATGAAGTCTTGTCCTTCATAATCGACAGAAAATCAATGGTGTCCTTTTTCTTTCATTTCTGAGATGTGACCCACTACAGTCTGCTAACACTGCAAAGTGAACCTGAGGCAACAAGTCTAAGGCACGTTCCAGGTACCTATCTTCTGCCAGGTACACAAGGGCACCTGATGTACAGTGACCTACGTCGTGCGTCTTAGCTTGTCCATCATTTTCCAAAAACTGAATAAGATGTATTTTTATTTCAGAGGGAATGAGAGAGAGGCACACAACATCAATAAACTTAATTTTGAGTAGTAGCCTAAAGCCCACAAAATGCGTCTTATCAGTAGGTCGGTACTTTAAGAAGCTTAGGAGCTATAGCTCAATATGCTCTAAGGTCTCTTGTACTTAAGTCCAATTAATTGTGTGTGTGTGTGTGT
Source organism: Cherax destructor (assembly GCA_009830355.1). Taxonomy (NCBI): domain Eukaryota; kingdom Metazoa; phylum Arthropoda; class Malacostraca; order Decapoda; family Parastacidae; genus Cherax; species Cherax destructor. The sequence continues at coordinate 11,300 of WNWK01020398.1, read as the reverse complement.
GTGTGTGTGTGTGTGTGTGTGTATGAGTGTGTGTATGAGTGTGTGTGTGTGTGTGTGAGTGAGTGAGTGTGTGTGTGTGTGTGTGTTACTCACCTAGTTGTGGTTGCAGGGGTTGATTCATAGCTCCTGGCCCTGGTGTGTGTGTGTACCACCTATTTGTGGTTGCAGGGGTCGAGTCATAGCTCCTGGCCCCGCCTCTTCACTGATTGCTACTAGGTCCTCTCTCTCCCTGCTCCATGAGCTTTATCAAACCTAGTCTTAAAACTATGTATGGTTCCTGCCTCCACTATGTCGCTTTCCAAGCTATTCCACTTCCTGACAACTCTATGACTGAAGAAATACTTCCTAACATCCCTTTGACTCATAGGAGTCTTCAACTTCCAATTGTGACCCCTTGTTTCTGTGTCCCCTCTCTGGAACATCTTGTCTCTGTCCACCTTATCTATTCCTCGCAGTATTTTATATGTCGTTATCATGTCTCCCCTAACCCTCCTGTCCTCTAGTGTCGTCAGGCCGATTTCCCTTAACCTTTCTTCGTAGGACAATCCCCTTAGCTCTGGGACTAGTCTTGTTGCAAACCTTTGCACTTTCTCTAATTTCTTGACGTGCTTGACCAGGTGTGGGTTCCAAACTGGTGCTGCATACTCCAGTATGGGCCTGACGTATATGGTATACAGAGTCTTGAATGATTCCTTGGTGAGGTATTGGAACGCTATTCTTAGGTTTGCCAGCCGCCCGTATGCTGCAGCAGTTATCTGATTGATGTGTGCCTCAGGAGATGTGCTCGGTATTATACTCACCCCAAGATCTTTTTCTTTGAGTGAGGTTTGCAGTCTTTGGCCACCTAGATTATACTCTGTCTGCGGTCTTCTTTGCCCTTCCCCGATATTCATGACTTTACATTTGGCAGGGTTAAATTCAAGGAGCCAGTTACTGGACCAGGCTTGCAGCCTGTCCAGGTCTCTTTGTATTCCTGCCTGATCCTCGACTGATTTGATTCTTCTCATTAACTTCACATCATCTGCAAACAGGGACACTTCTGAGTCTATCCCTTCCGTTATGTCATTCACATATACCAAAAACAGTACAGGTCCTAGGACTGACCCTTGTGGAACTCCACTCGTCACAGGTGCCCACTCTGACATCTCGTCACGTACCATGACTCGTTGTTGCCTCCCTGTCAGATATTCTCTGATCCATTGCAGTGCTTTTCCTGTTACGTGTGCCTGATCCTCTAGCTTTTGCATTAATCTCTTGTGAGGAACTGTGTCGAACGCCTTCTTGCAGTCCAAAAAATGCAGTCTATCCACCCCTCTCTCGTGTCTTACTTCTGTTACCTTGTCATAAAACTGCAGTAGGTTTGTGACACAGGATTTTCCTTCCCTGAAACCATGCTGGTTGTCGTTTATAAGCTTGTGTCTTTCTAGGTGCTCCACCATTCTCCTCCTGATGATCTTCTCCATGACTTTGCATACTATACACGTCAGTGACACAGGTCTGTAGTTTAATGCCTCGTGTCTGTCTCCTTTCTTAAAATTGGGACTACATTTGCCATCTTCCACGCCTCAGGTAGTTGCCCAGTTTCAATGGATGTGTTGAAGATTTGTGTTAGTGGAGAAATGTTGTCCGGTCCCACCGCTTTTGAGGTATCGAGTTCACATAGAAGCTTCTTCACCTCCTCCTCGGTTGTGTGTATTTCATCCAGCACTTGTTGGTATACCTCCCTATTCTGAATTCCTGGAGTCCTTCCTGTCTCCTGTGTAAATACTTCTTTAAATCTCATGTTGAGCTCCTCACATACCTCTTGGTCGTTTATTGTGAACTCCCCACCTTCCTTTCTCAGCCTGATTACCTGGTCCTTGACTGTTGTTTTCCTCCTGATGTGGCTATACAGCAGCTCGGGTCAGACTTGACTTTTGATGCTATATCATTTTCATATTGTCGCTGAGCCTCCCTTCTTACCTGTGCATATTCGTTTCTGGCTCTTCGGCTAATCTCTTTATTTTCCTGGGTCCTTTGTCTTCTGTACTTTTTCCATTCTCTATTACACTTACTTTTGCCTCCCTACACCTCTGGGTGAACCAAGGACTCGTTCTGGTCTTCCCATTACTTCTGTTTCCCTTGGGGACAAACCTCTCCTCTGCCTCTTTGCATTTGGTTGTCACATATTCCATCATTTCTTTTACTGGTTTTCCTGCCAATTCTCTCTCCCACTGAACGTCTTGTAGGAAGTTCCTCATGCATGTGAGTCCCCCTTTTGTAGTTTCGTTTCTCCCTTCCTATTCCTGCTCCCTCTCCACTTGTAGCTCAACTATATAATCAAAACACAGAACCAAATGATCACTAGCTCCAAGGGCCTTTCATACGTGATATCCTCGATGTCCGAACTACTCAAGGTGAATACTAGGTCGAGTCTTGCTGGATCATCCCCACCTCTCTCTCTGGTAGTGTCTCTAACATGTTGATGCATGAGGTTTTCCAGTACCACATCCATCATCTTGGCTCTCCATGATTCAGGACCCCATGGGGCTCCAGGTTTTCCCAATCAATCTCTTTGTGATTGAAATCACCCATAACTAGTAACTTTGCTCTCCCCATGTGGGCTCTTCTGGCTACCTCGGCTAGTGTGTCTACCATTGCTCTGTTGCTCTCGTCGTATTCTTCTCTTGGCCTCCTGCAGTTCTGTGGCGGGTTGTACATTACAGCAATTACCACCTTATGGCCCTCAGACTGAATTGTTCCTACTATGTAGTCCCTTTCACCCATTCCATCCATTCCTTCCACTTCCTCAAATCCCCACCTGTTCTTAATGAGCAGTGCAACTCCTCCTCCTCTCTTCTCCCTCTATCTTTCCTGAGGATTTGATATCCGGGTGGAAAGATTGCATCTGTTATCATCCTGGTGAGTTTCGTTTCTGTGAGTGCTATTATGTCTGGGGATGTCTCCTTTATTCTTTCATGCCACTCCTCACATTTATTTGTTATACCATCTGCATTTGTATACCAAACCTTTAACTTCTTTTCTAAAACCGTAGTCTGGGGGTATGTTGGGGTTGGGAAAGTGGGAGATCTGATGGGGAACTATGGGTGGTTGGTGTGAAGGTGGAGTTTGTAATGAGGTGGGTGGAATCATTGGGTATGGCATGTGTGTTTTGGGTTAGGTTGTTTGGTTGCATTGGGGTTGTCCAGGTTGGGGAACATCTGAAGGTGGTTGTGTTAGAGCTTCCTCCTGAGTCTGGGTTCTCCTGTCCATCTCTCTTTCCTCCTTTTGTCTCTGTACCCTCTCTTTCAGTTTCTGTCTTTCTTCCCGTGTTCTGTCGCGGTCGAGATACACCCTCCGGTACTCTGACATATCCCTTAGTCTTGCTTTCTCCTGCAGGATCCTGTTTCGAGTCAATTCTGCTTTGAAAATTACTTTGACTGGCCGGATTCTTCCTCTTGCAAACCCCCCTATTCTCAGAAAATTTGCCAGCTGGGTCATGTCATCTTCTCCTATTGCTTTCATGATGTTTTCAATCGCATTTTCTCCCTTGTCTTCTTGCTTCATAAGTTTCCCTTCAGCTTCCTGGAGCCCGTAAACAAAGACTGATCTCTCTCTTACATTCTCCCACTGCCTATCCCTATGTAACCCCTGATTCGATTTAGTTGCCTCCATTGCAGCTTTCCTTTCTTCAATCTCTTCACTGTCTGTTATCCCTTGGCCCAGTGGCCTGTCGCTTTCCCTTCTTAACTTTCCCTGTGCACTGCTGTGGTCTGTTAGGGCTTCTACGTATAGCTTAGCTCTCCCTTTTACTACACTCCCCTCGATTGTTCCTGATGTGATCCTCTCTTTCTCTCGGGCTCCACGATGGTCTGATATAGCCTCTGCATACAGTTTCACTCCGTTCTCTACAGTCCTCTTCTTTGTGACTGAGGTAGCAGTTTCTGATACCATGTCCACATTGCTTTTTAGTTCATTAGGCTGTTTCAAATTTTTCAGTTCTTCTTCTAATCTCTGTATCTTAGCCTCTGCTGTTGTGACTTGCTTCTCCCACTTCCTGCTTTCTGCAGCTATCCTCTCCTCCATTATCTTGCTTTCTGCAGCTATCCTCTCCTCCATTATCTTGCTTTCTGCAGCTATCCTCTCCTCCATTATCTTGCTTTCTGCAGCTATCCTCTCCTCCATTTTCATGCTAAGCTCCTCTAGCTTCCTTCCCCACTCATGTTCCCTTTTCATGAGCTCTGCTGCCCAATCTTCCTTTGCAGACTCATCCTCCAGTCCCCTGGTTTTCCGTCCTGCTCTCTCCTCCATTATCTTGCTTTCTGCAGCTATCCTCTCCTCCATTTTCATGCTAAGCTCCTCTAGCTTCCTTCCCCACTCATGTTCCCTTTTCATGAGCTCTGCTGCCCAATCTTCCTTTGCAGACTCATCCTCCAGTCCCCTGGTTTTCCGTCCTGCTCTCTGGGACCCCATTTTTTATTTTTTATTTTTAAGATGCCACAGAGTGAAAAACTATGTATTTCTGTGTGGTTGTTTTGTGGTGTGATTGCCTGAGTGTTTGTGTGGGGGGTGGAGGGAGGGAGAGGAGAAACTGAAGACAGTGGGGAAATGGAAGAAAGGTGGGGAGGGGGAAAGAGGGGGGATTATGCGGAGAGAGTGAAGGAGGGAGAAGCAGAGGTGGAGAGAGAATGGGAGAGGGAGAGGGGAGGAGGTGGGTAGAGAGGGGGTTCAGGGAAGGGATTGGGGAGAGGTGGGTGGAGGGAGCAGGGAAATAGGTGTGTGGGCCTGTGTGTGTGTGTTAGTTTTGTGTGTGTACTCACCTATTTGTACTCACCTATTTGTGGTTGCAGGGGTCGAGTCATAGCTCCTGGCCCCGCCTCTTCACTGATTGCTACTAGGTCCTCTCTCTCCCTGCTCCATGAGCTTTATCAAACCTAGTCTTAAAACTATGTATGGTTCCTGCCTCCACTATGTCGCTTTCTAAGCTATTCCACTTCCTGACAACTCTATGACTGAAGAAATACTTCCTAACATCCCTTTGACTCATAGGAGTCTTCAACTTCCAATTATGACCCCTTGTTTCTGTGTCCCCTCTCTGGAACATCTTGTCTCTGTCCACCTTATCTATTCCTCGCAGTATTTTATATGTCGTTATCATGTCTCCCTAACCTCCTGTCCTCTAGTGTCGTCAGGCCGATTTCCCTTAACCTTTCTTCGTAGGACAATCCCCTTAGCTCTGGGACTAGTCTTGTTGCAAACCTTTGCACTTTCTCTAATTTCTTGACGTGCTTGACCAGGTGTGGGTTCCAAACCGGTGCTGCATACTCCAGTATGGGCCTGACGTATATGGTATACAGAGTCTTGAATGATTCCTTAGTGAGGTATTGGAACGCTATTCTCAGGTTTGCCAGCCGCCCGTATGCTGCAGCAGTTATCTGATTGATGTGTGCCTCAGGAGATGTGCTCGGTATTATACTCACCCCAAGATTATAAATGTGTGAGCTGAGTGCACTACCAACCGAGCGTGTGTTAGTTTTGTGTGTGTGTGTGTGTTAGTTTTTTTTTTGTGTGTGTGTTAGTTTTGTGTGTGTATGTATGTGTGTGTGTGTGTATGTTTGTGTGTGTATGTATGTGTGAATAGTAGTGGTGAAATTGTGTTATGGTGTATGAGTGTGTATGTGGAGTTTGCGAGTGACACGTTGTCTGCAGTGCTTCTCTACCTGGCCTGACCTGACACACCTGACCTACCAGTTAATGTGTGTGTGTGTGTGTGTGTGTGTGTGTGTGTGTGTGTGGAACTATATGTGTGTGGATTTATTGTGTGAAAAGTAGTGGTGAAATTGTGTTATGTGTATGAGTGGTATGTGAGGTCTGCGAGTAACACGTAGTCTACAGTGCTCCTCTACCTGGCCTGACCTGACACACCTGATCTACCAGGTAATGTATTCTATGATTCACCTGTCTGCTCGCCCTTTTCTACTAGAAATTACCAATTGCTATTTGTTACTGAGTACTTGATATCCTATTCCTTATCTTACTATGAGAGTTGACCGTTCACAATCAGCTTAGCGGTTAGGTAATTGTGTGTGAGTGCGTGTGTGTGTGTGTGTGTGTACTCACCTATTTGTACTCACCTATTTGTGGTTGCAGGGGTCGAGTCATAGCTCCTGGCCCCGCCTCTTCACTGGCCGCTACTTGGTCACTCTCCCCGCGCCATGAGCTTTATCATACCTCTTCTTAAAGCTATGAATGGATCCTGCCTCCACTACATCGCTTCCCAAACTATTCCACTTCCTGACCACTCTGTGACTGAAGAAATACTTCCTAACATCCCTGTGATTCATCTCAGTCTTCAACTTCCAACTGTGTCCCCTTGCTGCTGTGTCCCATCTCTGGAACATTCTGTCTCTGTCCACCTTGTCAATTCCTCTCAGTATTTTATATGTCGTTATCATGTCCCCCCTATCTCTCCTGTCCTCCAGTGTCGTCAGGTTTATAGTGAGTTGTGGTAAGAGACGGTGCATGATAAGTTGTGAAGATTAATGGTTAAAGATGAGTTGAAATTTTGAGAGTTATTGGTGATTTATTGTAATGGATAGTTAACAAACAGCTTGTTTCTTTCTTTACCACAAAGTAAATGCACCATATTAAATTATGATAGAAAAAAACAGTTTTGTGACAAATTGTGTTGGTCAGCTCAGGTGTGTTGGTCAGCTCAGGTGTGTTGGTCAGCTCAGGTGTGTTGGTCAGCTCAGGTGTGTTGGTCAGCTCAGGTGTGTTGGTCAGCTCTGGTGTGTTGCCTAAGTTGTGTCTCCTTCCATTGTGTTGTGTCTTGAGTTTGATGTGACCTACATTCTTATATGCCATACCAGGTCATCCTTATATGCCATTACAAGGTCATCCTTATATAGCATTACCAAGTCATCCTTATATGCCATTACCAAGTCATCCTTATATCCCATACCAGGTCATCCTTATATGCCCTTACCAAGTCATCCATATATGGCATTACCAAGTCATCCTTATATCCCATACCAGGTCATCCTTATATGCCCTTACCAAGTCATCCTTATATGCCATTACCAAGTCATCCTTATATCCCATACCAGGTCATCCTTATATGCCATTACCAAGTCATCCTTATATGCCATTACCAAGTCATCCTTATATCCCATACAAGGTCATCCTTATATGTCATTACCAAGTCATCCTTATATGCCATTACCAAGTCATCCTTATATCCCACACAAGGTCATCCTTATATGCCATTATCAAGTCATCCTTAAATCCCATACCAGGTCATCCTTATATTCCATACCAGGTCATCCTTATATTCCATACCAGGTCATCCATATATCACATACCAGGTCATCCTTATATTCCACACTAGATCATCCTTATATGCCATTATCAGGTCATCCTTATATCTCATACCAGGTCATCCTTACATTCCATACCAGGTCATCCTGATATCCCATACCAGGTCATCCTTATATCCCATAACAGGTCATCCTTATATTCCATACCAGGTCATTCTTATATCTCATACCAGGTCATCCTTATATCCCATACTATGTCATCCTTATATCTCATACCAGGTCGTCCTTATATCCCATACTAGGTCATCCTTATATCCAATACCAGGTCATCCTTATATCTCAAACCAGTTCATCCTTATATCCCATACTAGGTCATCCTTATATCTCATACCAGGTCATTCTTATATCCTACACCAGGTCATCCTTATATCTCATACCAGGTCATCCTTATATCCCATACCAGGTCATCCTTATATCCCATACCAGGTCATCCAAATATCTCATACCAGGTCATCATTATATCTCATACCAGGTCATCCTTATATCCCATACCAGGTCATCCTTATATCCCATACCAGGTCATCCAAATATCTCATACCAGGTCATATTTATATCTCATACCAGGTCATCCTTATATCCCATACCAGGTCATCCTTATATCTCATACCAGGTCATCCTTATATCCCATACCAGGTCATCCTTATATCCCATACCAGGTCATCCTTATATATCATACCAGGTCATCCTTATATCCCATACCAGGTCATCCTTATATCTCATACCAGGTCATCCTTATATCCCATACCAGGTCATCCTTATATCCCATACCAGGTCATCCTTATATCTCATTCCAGGTCATCCTTATATCCCATACCAGGTCTTCCTTATATCCCATACCAGGTCATCTTTATATCCCATACCAGGTCATCCTTATATCCCATACCAGGTCATCCTTATATCTCATACCAGGCCATCCTTATATCCCATACCAGGTCTTCCTTTTATCGCATACCAGGTCATCCTTATTTTAATTAAATATTATATCACTGCAACATTTATGAAAGTTTTTCTAACTGAAAAAATATTATTTTAGTTGTTATTCATAAATGTAAGTTTACTACTTGTAACTGTTGTAAACTGTACCATGTTCTCTGTGAACTGTACTATGTTCACTGTGAACTGTACCATGTTCACTGTGAACTGTACCATGTTCACTGTGAACTGTACCATGTTCACTGTGAACTGTACCATGTTCTCTGTGAACTGTACCATGTTCACTGTGAACTGTACCATGTTCACTGTTGTGAACTGTATCATGTTCATTGTTGTGAACTGTACGATATTCACTGTTGTGAACTGTACGATGTTCACTGTTGTAAACTGTACGATGTTCACTGTTGTAAACTGTACTATGTTCACTGTTGTGAACTGTACGATGTTCACTGTTGTGAACTGTACGATGTTCACTGTTGTGAACTGTACGATATTCACTGCGCAAACTCCACCTAAACATTTACATTAATATTCTCTATGGGTTAAACATTAAGATAACAAAAACGAGTTATCCTGATGTCGTGTCTGCAAATCTCAGCGTCCAGACACAGGTACAAGCAGGATTCAGGCCGAAATTTGTCTATTTCTCCGAGAAATGGCGTCACTGACTTCACGTCACAGCGTCCCATGTTGTTTCTCAGTCACGTGTTCAGCCTTGCCAGCATGTTCTGATGTTGTTGTTCAGCTCAGCACAACTATTTCAGCACTTCAGAGGTGAGTTTGTGGTGATTTCCCAGTGTGAGTGTGTCTCCTCGTGTGTTGTGGGTGAGGGAGGTAGGCGCGCGGCCCTGTCTCTCACCATACACACCCGCCCTAGTGTACGCCGCCACACACCATACACCACTCACTGCCCACTCCCTCTATGCTGTTTTTTGTGAATTTCCTTGTGAATTCTTGCCAGAACTATGTATCAGAGTGTCTGAGGCCACTCGAAGCCACGTGTGACAAAGCCACGTGATCAGCACGCCATGTGGGTAAGCCAGATCAGCAAGCCACGCTGTGTCTGCGCCTACATCAACCCATGACGTCACCACGATGCTGCTGACGTCACGATGCTGCCGACTCCACGACGTCACTCCACTGATGTCACTTCGCGATGTCACCCCATGACATCCATCATCATGTCACTCCAGAACGTCACCTCGCGACGTCACCCACGATGTTGCCTGACGTTCCTCGCGACGTCTGCTGACATCACTCGCGATGTCACGCCTGATATCTCCCATGTGATGTCCCGAGTGTTCTAGTTTCACAGTGATCATTTTTATTTTCATTATTGTCGAGAAGTTTGAGAGAAGATATAAGTCGAGTGTTCATTATTCCTCTCAGTCAGTGTTCTCACATGTTCGTGTATTACTTAGTGACGATTTTTATGTATGTGTGCAGTTTCTCGTGTGCCCTGTGTAGCACCTGTGTGTTACTTTGTCACCCAGTGTGTGACCAGCGCCCCGCGCGCTTGACAGCTGACATTTGTCAGTCCAGGCGTCAGTTACGAGCGTTCGAGCGCCCTGTACAGAAAGCTCTTATTGTTCGCCGCTCGTAGATGCCTTTGCTGAATCGTACCCGCGACGATTCTCCCATCGAGACCGTTCCACTTCACCTCCAAGACCGTCAGTCCAGTTATTGCAGATGACCAGTCTGGGGACGCTACACTGCCCTCTGCTGTAACTTCTACTGTCGAGAGATGTCACTCGCCAAGCCGCAGTTAAGCCTGTTGGCAGGCGACTGTCAGCCTCGTGTCACAGCTTCAGTGAGCAGCCTGCCCACTCACTGCAGTATGGTGTATGTTGTTACGACCTCCAGATGTTTCGCCGAGTCGTCCCTGTCACGACTCACTCCACACTCGCCAGCAACGACACCTCCAGCGACAGTACCAGTCGAGGAATGTCCTCCTGAGTCGCTTGCCAGTCCTGTCCTGTTGCGACTACTGACGACGCTGCTTCACCTCCCAGAGGAGACCGTAACCTGTTACGTCGCAGCTCAGCCGAAGCTGTCTCCCGTGTTGCAGTATGTATCCAGACGCAGGAAGGCGTGCAGTGCTGCATTGACGCTCACTGCCTTAGACCACGAAGCACACCGTTTTTTTCTTCCCTCTCTGGAGGAAGTTTTTTTTCTATGTCCATATGTTTATGTATATATGTATTTTCTTACGTGTTCTGTGACCTGTTCTTGCGAGAGAGGACCGAGTTTTTTTACTGCCATTCATGGTCGGGACGACCATGGGTGCGTGGCCGAGGATGTAGACAGCCTGACTGTCTGCATAGACAGCCCATGCTGTCTGCCAGCTCAGTTCATATTTCGTGCCATGCTAGTTCCCATGTTTCTGCCAGAGGGCAAGCCTGTAGGCATACCCATTGAGTCTGCCTCACCCCCGCCTCTCTCTCACTCGACTGCCTACCTCACTGAACCAGGATCTACCCTTTACCGGCCCGGTCCCCTCACGCTCTGTTCCGTGTATACCTACACCTTGCCATAATAAACTGAGTCTAGTCATCGGCCGTATCTCTGCACCTACGCTACCATTCTAGCCCAAAGTAAGCAGCCAAGAAAATAGACTTAACAATATGCTAACATTTAAACATCGCTGTAAATTACAATACAACAATAATTTGATAATATTTGTTGACATTGACTCATCACAGAACACGACAACATAACATAGTATCTTAGTAAGACAGGAGTACTGACCAGTGTGCTCGACCCACCATCTTAATTCTTTTTTCTCAAGGGATCGAATATCCCCGCTGTTAGTTTTTTTTCATCCCATAACGTTTATGTTTTGTGTGGTGGTGAAAATTTTCTTATAATCCTAATGAGGTTAGGGAAGTGAACATTTTGAATAGAGAAAACTTGCTCAATTTTTTTTTAATAAAGATTTCTAGCCAAACTTTATCTTCCATAAGATAATTCATAATAGTGTCTTCTTTACCTTACCCACAAGTGTCTCAA